>PVIW01003818.1:0-153992 GCA_004026585.1 Noctilio leporinus
ATGTGCAGACCTGGTTAGTAGTGTTGTGCTGTCCCTGGTTAGTAGCGATGCACTGCCCTGGTTAGTAGTGTTGCGCTGTCCCTGGTTAGTAGCGATGCACTGCCCTGGTTAGTAGCGATGTGCAGACCTGGTTAGCAGTGATGCGCCGTCCCGCACTTGCTTGAGAGCCAGGCCAGGCAGCCCAGGATTGTGCAAGAGGAACAGGCCCATTGTGGCTGGCCCTCAGGACACAGGGCCTTGCCTAACTTGTTTTTCTCATGTGTTGGCCAACGCTGGGGTTTTTCTGCAGATTTCCTCATTCTTGCTCACCTTCTGCTCTGTAGGATCCCTTCTACCCTCTCCTGGGGCTCACTTGTGTCACATTTTCCCACAGCCTCCATGGAGCCCCCACTGGGAAGTAGGACCCTCTACTTCTGCTTGGGGATAGAAGTGGCTCTGCACCCCAAGTCCCAAGGGCAGTTGGTGCTGAGGTGCACCTGTGTCCTTAGCATGGAGTGCTTCCAGGGTGCATTTATTTATTTTAAATATTTATTTATTTTGAGAGAGAGGGGTCCCTCACTAGGGACCTGGCCTGCAACCCAGGCATGTGCCCTGACTGGGAGTCGAACAAGTGACCCTTCGGTTTGAAGGCTGATGCCCAACCCACTAAGCCACGCCAGCCAGGGCCAGAGGTGCTTTTCCGTGGAGACAGAGCTAGACCTCCCTGAGAGATTATCATCCCGTTTCACAGGTTCTGACAGAGTCAGGATAGGAACCAGGCCTCTCTGACTTTGACTCCCCAGGTAGGGCTGGCCGTGGAGGGTCAGGCCTGGTAGTCTATACAAGGAGGGCTGCCCAGAGGCATAGGGGTAACAGAGGGACTCTGACAGGTCCCCGCACCTGTCCCTCCCTTTGTCTGCTGTGAGTGCGCCTGGACTGAGGATGATGACAGGGAAGCTTCCTGAGGTGTCTGAGGTGAGACTACACTGAAAGCTGAGCTGGGCATGTGGGGCTGGCAGTTCTGCTTTGGTGCCTGTCCTAGCGGGCCAGGGGATGGGGGTTTGGAGGGGCTGTGTCCAGACCCTCCCCCACTTCCAGCCTCGGCAGCTTTTCTGATCGGCACACTGTCCAGATGGCACATGGACGGCGGGAGTGGGCTGTCACAGCGACTGCCCTTGTGGACATTAGCCTGTGTCTCTGGTCTCAGTCCCTTGCAGCCCTTGCCCTGTTGGGTTTTGAGATGCTTCCCATCACCCTCCTGCCCATAATTTTCAAGCACCAGCCCTGTGCCAGAGGACCCTGAATGGCCGAGAAACTGCAGAGCTGCTTTCCTTCCAAGTGACGAGTTACGGGGAACAGACTCCTTGGTGTGACGACTGGCATTGAGGGAAAGAGTACATCAAGTGGACATGGAGGTGCCAAGGAGGAAGGGCTTATAGAAACCTCCATTTTTGAGTTGGGCTTTGTACGGTGAAGAGAAATTAATCCAGGGAGTGTTGGCAGCAGCACTGCATGAGCGGGAATGTGGGATGACCTTTGGATTCCTGGAAGGCAGGCACAGTGCTGCATACCCACTGGGTTCTGGCTCTGTCCTGCCTGCCATGGGAATTCACCAGCAGTGCTTAGCCAGGGACGTGGCAGGTCCAGCTTTGTATCCGGTGATGCACAGCAGGTGAGATCCCGCTGTACCTGCTGGAGCCCACACAGTCCTGGGGAATGTGGGTTGGGTGGGGAAACAAACTTTCTTTTACCCCCAAGGTTCATCTGGCTGGTCTAATAATCACATAGACTTGAGAAAGATTAGCAAAAGAAAGTAACCAACTTAATATGTACATACAGGAACCCCACACACATGAGAGGTTACGGGACAGAAAGGGGGATTGAGCCCTGGCTGGTGTGGCTCAGTGGACTGAGTGTCAGCCTGAGAACCCAAAGGGTCACTGGTTTGATTCCCAGTCAGGGCACATGCCTGGGTTGCGGGACAGGTCCCTGTTGGGGCCTGTGAGAGGCCACCACACATTGATGTTTCCTTCCCTCTCTTTCTCCCTCCCTTCCCCTCTCTCTAAAAATAAACAAAATCTTTTAAAGAATCAAATAAAAAGGGAAGGAGGATTGAGGCCTATAAGACATCCTGAGCTAGCGGGGAGGTCATGCACCCCGCGGGCTTCAGCTGTAACTGCAGGAGGGTAAGAACAGACCGTCAGTAGACAGGAGCTTGCTCTGCTCTAGAGGTAGGTCAAAGACGTGATCTCCGATAAGAGCTGGTAGCCAGGCCCGTAACTCAAATCCTCCTTGGTAGTAATGGGGGTTAGACAGAGGATTCTCGAGACTGTGGCTCAGGTTGCGTTTTGCTTAAAACAGTCTGCATACCACAGAGGCTCATGTCGGGGTGATTTGTTTTGGGCCCCCACAGGAGCAGGCTTGAGAGGCGGGCTGGGGACACTCGGGGGCGAGGAGGAGGCTTGGAAAGCATACCTGACGCCCGTCCTGTGTGGAGAGGGCAGGGCACGCCGGAGGGACCCTGCCCCCTTCCTGACCTGCGCCCCTTGCCTTTCAGTGTGCATGACCAACTGCCCGACGCTCATTGTCATGGTGGGCCTGCCAGCCAGGGGCAAGACCTATATCTCCAAAAAGCTGACTCGCTACCTGAACTGGATTGGCGTGCCCACGCGGGGTGAGACTCAGCCTGGGCTTTCCAAGTGGGCAGTGGGGCTGCATGGGAGAGGGGAAGAGGTGAGAGAAGGCGGGGGGGTGGCAGGGCCTGGGGTGCGTCAAGGTCACAAGGCAAGGACGTTTGTTATGTGAAAGCTGCACCTTTCCTTCCCCCAGAATTCAACGTCGGTCAGTATCGCCGGAACATGGTGAAGACGTACACATCTTTTGAGTTTTTCCTTCCAGACAACGAAGAGGGCCTGAAAATCAGGAAGTGAGTGTGTGTGTTCGCAGAGGGCTTCGCAAGAGCCTCTGGAGCCAGCTGTTGGCGGTAACAGCTGCTCCTGAGCCCTGGCCTTGCTCTGTCCCCACAGGCTGTGTGACACAGCCGGTCTCTCGACCTGTCAGCTGTGGTAGGGTTGGAGGTGCTATGGGTTTGGGGGCCAGGCGGAAGGATATGTGGCCAGAGCAGGTATATAACACCCTGCCGTGGTGTTAATGGGCCCTTGGCCGAGGGAGGAGAGGACAGGGACTCAGGGAGGTGGCTGAGACTTAGCCAGGACAGGTCAGGGCCACCCTCCATGCGGGCGGCCTGTGGTGGGGGGAAGCTGAGTGGGTACAGGGGTACAAAGCTCAGGGACGGGGCAGAGGGGAGGGCGCCCACCTCCCGGCACCTCTCAGAGCCTGAAGGATCAGGCCCTGAACTGGGGCTTTTCCTGCCTTGCCCCAGGATAAGCTCCCTCCTGTGCATTTGGAGGGCAGGTAGCATGTGCTTGGCATGTGTGGGGTAGACCTCTTAGTGCTGGGTGAGTTCACACTTGCTGTTATTCATGAAATTTGCGTATGATCCTCAGGCCCCTCCCCCACCCCACCTCCACTGAGTCCTTCCTCCAGAGAAGCTGAGCACCAGCTGGTGGTCTGAGGAGCGCTTCTCCTCTGGTGTCTCGGGGGCACCAGCAAGCTTCCTTGTCCTGATCTGGCCCAGCCATTATGGTAGGGCCTTGAGCAGAGGTTGGCCCAGCTCTGCTAAGCTTCCCAAGTCCAACAGCCCCAGGCTGGAAGCCGGCTGGGTCTGGACACTAGGCAGCCAGGGCTCTCTCTGGCCACCAGGGGGCAGGAGCTTCCCACAGATCTTGGCCCTCTGACCCAACTTTGCTCTGGGGTCGATGGGGGTTAGGCCAGGCTGCCTGGTTCATCCTCCAAATGAACCAAGAAGGGAAGGAGGGTCTGACATTCAGGCCTCTGTGGGCAAATTGTGGGTCAAACTCAAGGCTGGATCCTATGGCGACATCAATTCAGACAAAAGGGAGGAGACTGATACTTGAACTCCTACTGTGTGCTGGGTGTATGTGATGCCTGTTGTCACCTCCCCCCATTGTATAGGTGATGAAACTGAGGCTCAAAAGTCTTACACAAGATAGCAAGTTATTAGACACACTCCATGGGTACATGGGTTCATATACACATGCAAACCCATGTGTACATGGTCACATGTTTGGGCACGCACATAATAAACACCTGTTCTTGTGCATGGGTTGCACACACATACCCCGTGTACACTACACACGTGTGTGCATTTAGTCATACCTGTGCATTTTTAGTCATCACATGGAAGGGCTTGGGGACGGACACTGAGGTATTTTTTCAGACACCAGCTGGTGTCGTGCAGTTCAATTCAGTTCTGACAGTTCCTGTCTGGAGTTAGCGTCAGCTCCCTAAGGGTAAGAGCTTGATCCCACTAGATTACCTTCACCATGAACGCCAGTCACAGGTCCCCTGGAGGCCACCTGTGCTCTGACTGACTCTCCGTAACTTGGGGGTTTCCGTAGCTGCCTCCTCTGGTTCAGTAGTTTGCAAGAACTGCTCACAGAGCTTAGGAACATGCTTTAGTTATGCTTACTGGTTTATAGTAAAGGATACAACTTGGAAATAGCCAGGTGAAAGAGGTGCCCAGGCAGGGACAGGAGCACAGTGTGGAGTCCCAGGCCCTCTCAGGGCGTGCCACCCTCCATGTGTTCACCAGCCTGGAAGCCCTCCGACTGTCATTGTTCAAGAGTCTTTATTGAGCTCAAGTCAGTCTCCAGCCCACCCCTCTCCTATCTGGGGAAGGAGTGTCCCAT
This sequence comes from Noctilio leporinus, assembly GCA_004026585.1. Classification (NCBI taxonomy): domain Eukaryota; kingdom Metazoa; phylum Chordata; class Mammalia; order Chiroptera; family Noctilionidae; genus Noctilio; species Noctilio leporinus. The sequence goes on from PVIW01003818.1 coordinate 4,752, forward strand.
ACCCGCTGCCCTCCCACAGCCCAGGTTGGGTGCTGGCTGACCCTGTGTTTCCTCCCCGAAGGCAGTGTGCGCTGGCAGCCCTCTGTGACGTCCGTCGGTTCCTCAGTGAGGAGGGGGGACATGTGGCGGTGAGTGTGATAACCTGGTAACTTCTGGGAGTGCCATGTGGGAGCCCACACGCATCCACCCCTTTGCCCGCCAGGCCTCTGGAGAGAACAGCAGGGCGTGTGCAGCCAGGGGTGCCCTGGGGGCCAGCCCCTGGGAGAAAGTCTGCAGTTGCTCTGCAAGAGGACGCTAGGAATTTCTCTCTGGGCTTGTGGCCCGGAGGACTTCCCTGAGCGCCCACATTGTTGGCCACCTCACAGGTTAGGGGGATCATGTTACCTAGTCTTTAGCAAATGTGCCTTCTGGTGTAGGGAGAATCCTGCCCAGCATTTAATGGCTGTTCCAGGAACCAGCTGGGTCCTAGGTGAGGGAATATGCCTATGTGTTGGCTGTTGTAGTCAGACAGAAGGGGCGGGACAAGCAAGGCTGAGTGAAATGTCTGCAGGAAAGGGTCCTCCATGCCCCCACCGTGCAAACACAGAACTGTTTTTCCCTTACAGTTTTCTCTCGGAGGCATGCCTTCTGGAGCACTTGTCCCCCAGCTCCGTTGGGGTCAGTTGCCTTCTACACCTGTGGCACGGTTGTCACCCTGGGAATTGCCTTCTTCCTGACTTGAACATCCACTCTTGGATCTGTTGTTTTCCTTGCCTATGGTTTACTAACTTATTTTGCTGGAGCACATCCTCCCTTAGCTTTCTGAGAAAGGTGCTTTGGAAGTAAATTTCACATCTAGACATTGCATATCTAGAAATGTTTATTTCTGTTCTTATATTTGATTGTTGGGTATACGTCTAGGTGGGAAGTCCTTTCCCCTTAGAATTTCCACAGCATTGCTCCCTTGTATTATGGCTTTTAGTGTGCCTATGGACAAGTCTGATGTCATTCTGATTTGGTGATATTCCTAAAAGTTTCTTAGAGGGAGCTGGGGTCTTCTCATGGCCATTCCTCAGGGGAGGGTTGTGGGGCCTTCAAGGTGATGCATCTCATGGTGGGTCTTCTCTCCTCTACAATACTGGGTCCCCGGGTCCTTTCTGTTAGGAAACTCTCCCCATATACATATGTGTGTGTATATATACATACGTACATATATATATACATATATATATATATGTATGTGTGTGTGTGTGTGTAATAAGTAAGTATATACATACATATTTTTTCTTAATTGATCTTGGAGAAGAAGGGAGAGAAAAAGAAACATCAATTTGTTGTTCCACTTACTGATGCATTTGTTGGTTGATTCTTGTATGTGTCCTGACTAGGGATCAAACCCACCACCTTGGTGTATTGGGACAACTCTCTAACCAACCGAGCTATCTGGTCAGGGCCAGAACTCTGTGCATATTTTGTGGTTATTAGGGCATTCTTGACATTTCCCTGTTTTTCATGCTCTGTCTTCATCTCCTCAAAGTTCCTCTTATTGTTTGATTTAGTCTGTTTTTCACAGGAGAGTTTTTCTGGAGTGTCCAGTGAGCCCTGGTTGAATGCCCTTTTGTAAAAGTGATGCTCTCGTTCTGGCTGGTGGGGCTCAGTGGATTGAGTGCTGACCTGTGAACCACAGGGTCGACGGTTTGATTCCCAGTCAGGGCACATGCCTGGGTTGTGGGTCAGGTCCCCAGGTGGGGGCACTAGAGAGGCAACCACGCCTTGATGTTTCCCTCCCTCCCCTTTCCCTAAAAATAAATAAATAAATATTTTTTAAAAAGAAGAAAACAGTGATGCTCTAAAAGCTGCTTGGATGGCAGGCCCAGGTGCTTCGAGCGCAGCCAGGGGCAGGGCTGGCTGGGTGACGCGGCCCGGGACCTGGGCCTGCCTGCTCCTGGTTGCCCGGCCGGCTGGCCTCTGCACAAGCCGGTGTGCTGTGTCAGCGAGGGCTTGTTTGCTTTTCCCGACTGTTCAGAGTCGGCAACCATGTGTCCATCTTTCAGAACTCCATTGACATCTCCCCTCTCCTCTTCTCTTTATCCTCCTGTTCCCATTTTACTGGGGTCTCAGGATGGAGCTGCTATGCATGCGGTTCAGTTCTCCAGTTTTAATGGGCTCCCCAGGAGGTCCTGTTGGTCAAACATGAACTGAATGCGTGCTGTACACAGAGCAGTGCTGAGTGCATGCCTCCATGCCAGGGGCCTGCCGTCGTGTGCAGAGTACACCCGTTAGTTCCAGCTTCCTTGGGGTGTGCTCCCCAAGGAAGGGGAGGGGCAGCCCAGCCTCACGGGTGGGAAGGAGACTGGCGGGGGTGGCCGGGCAGCAGCTGGTCCCTGTGAGAACCCAGTTAGGTAGCCTCCTTCCTTTCCCAGGGCAGGAGGCCAAGTTAACCGCACTTTGGTCCTAGGTTTTTGATGCAACAAATACTACCCGAGAACGGAGGGCGACCATCTTTAATTTTGGGGAACAAAATGGCTACAAGGTGAGACTGTTGGCTCAAGCCCTTGGTTGGGCCTGGGCCGCCCAGGCCCCTGTCCAGGATATGGGACAGGTCAGCCCCTGGATGGATTTGGGGTAGAGGGGCTGCTCTTTTTCTTTCCAACTAGGGTCTTCTTTCCTGGGAGGCCAAGGTCTTGGTGGCAGAGCCCTGGAGAAGGTGGCACCTGCTTTGGCTCCATGTTTTTGGACCCTGCCCTCAACCCCAGAGGAAGGGCCCCAGGGCCTTGGCTGCTGGCCTGGCCTGGGTGCGCGGGGAGCCTGTGCAGCCAGGCCGGAGCCCTGACTATGTCTGTGGCCCCTTCCCTCCCGCCTGCCGCTGTGTCTGCCGCAGACCTTTTTCGTGGAGTCCATCTGCGTGGATCCTGAGGTCATAGCTGCTAATATTGTGGTGAGTGGTGCACCTGACTTTGTTGGGACAGTAATACAACCAAGGTGGCTTGTGACAGGTTCCCCTCCAGGTTTGGACTTGGGCCTGGGCCAGCCTTAATTTGGTCTTTCTGAACCTTGGGAAGGGGGTGGAATTCTGGGTCAGGGGAGCCTGGACACCCCACCCCACCCAGGGCTTTGTGGCAGGTGGGCATTCATTCTGCCCCACCATCACCCTCACAATCCCCTGGACAGTGGGTACTTCAGCCCCGGGTAGGAGTTTGGAGGTGATATTTATACTTTGAGAAAGATTTGGCTTCTCTCCCCTACCTTCTCTGTATTCAAGGCACAAACATCTACTTTTGGGGAGATAGTTCAGGTGGGGAGGGATCTTGCAGGCCCCTTGCCCCTCTGGCCTCCCCTCCCCCCTGTCCCCCCAACACAAGGGGCTCTAGCCTTGGGGTACCCACTAATACTCTTTTAGCGCCGGTGCGGGGATTCAGATCAGGAAGCCACTGGACTCTTCCTCATGGCACCAGCCTCCCGGGGTTGGCCCCAGCCCTGTGCCCAAGCCTTGCCTTCAGCCCCAGGTCTGCACCCCTCCCCCAGCATTCTCCTTGGTCTCCGGCCCTGTCTGGCCTCCAGCCCTAATGTGTCCTTGCTCTGTGCCTGGCTCCGGCAGCAAGTGAAGCTGGGCAGCCCTGACTACGTCAACCGTGACAGTGACGAGGCCACAGAGGACTTCATGAGGCGCATCGAGTGCTACGAGAGCTCGTATGAGTCTCTGGATGAGGACCTGGACAGGTGAGTGGGGACCGCAGGACCCCCTCGGCCGCCTCCGTGTGGTTCCCCATGGTGGTGGCTCATGGGGAGCTGGTCGGGCCATTTTTGTTTTTCCCTTGGAGCAGAAGTCTCAGGCCAGAGGCGACTGGCAGAGTCCCTGTTGCCTTATCCCAAGCTCTGCGAGTTTGAATTTTCTCCTGTTGTAAAATCAAGCCCAACTTCTACGTAGAGGTCTTTCCGCAGGCATTTGCGGACATGGCTTGCTCCTCTTTAAATGCACAGCCTGGGCACAGCTGGCAGTGGCTGGCGTGGCAGGCCCCCTCCCTCCCTCTAGAGAGGAAGGTCCAGCGGGAGTGAGTGGTGGGTGGGGAGTGGGGAGGAGAGAGAAAGGGAGGGAACTGTCAATGTGTGGTTGCTTCTCACATGCTCCCACCAGCTGGGGACCTGGTTTGCCGCCAGCTCCTGTGGCTGGTAGGGTGTCCCCTCCAGAGTCCAGTCACACTCACAGGCCTCTCTGCCTTCTCTCTGGAAAGGGACCTGTCCTATATCAAGATCATGGATGTGGGGCAGAGCTACGTGGTGAACCGCGTGGCTGACCATATCCAGAGCCGCATCGTGTATTACCTCATGAACATCCACGTCACGCCCCGCTCCATCTACCTCTGCCGGCATGGGGAGAGCGAGCTCAACCTCAAGGGCCGGATCGGTGGGGACCCAGGACTATCCCCACGGGGCAGGGAGGTCAGTGTGTGTGTGTCTGCGTGTCTCTGTGTCTGTGCACTGGTGCCTCTGGCTGGCTGTGCATGTATGCACACGCTCACAGGCATGGGCTGAGGCTGGACTCCAGTTCTCGTAGCTGATATGTAATCATCAAGATAGATGACCTTCACTCAGTCTAGAATGTTTCAAACATGCAGGGAAAGTCACCAAGTATGAGGCAGATGCTTGGATCTCTGGCTTCCATGTGAGCTGTCCCCTTGGAGAGATGTGACATTCTGGAGTGACCCGAGTCCCTGCAGTGCCCCTGATGGCTGTGCCATCGTCCAGGGGAGATATTGAGGCCTTAGCAGGGAGATCACACAGCCTTGGGCACTTGGCCAGAGGGTCGGGGGCCATGGCAGGGGAACTTGTGAACCTGGAACCACACTCAGGGTCTGGGAAGAATGCCCAGGGTGTGGGTGTCGCTGAGTGGTTAGTTCACATGTTTTACCAAACCTGTGTTTCCTGAGGGTGGCCCAGACATCCTGGACCCTGTGGCTGTGGGGCCTGAATGTGCTGGTGATGTGTTTCAGTTTGCCAAGAGTCTGGCCCAGTTCATCAGTGACCAGAACATCAAGGACCTGAAGGTCTGGACCAGCCAGATGAAGAGGACCATCCAGACGGCGGAAGCCCTGGGGGTGCCCTACGAGCAGTGGAAGGTCCTCAATGAGATTGACGCGGTAATGGCTGTCTCACCCCTCCCTGGCCCAGGGCGACCACGTGAGGGACCGTCGGGAGCTTTCTCTCCTACGTTTCTCTGTTGTTTAGGGTTTCGATTTCTCCCTCTCCCCCTGCTTTCCAACCCTCCCACTCCTTTTGCATGAAACTATCCAGATCCGCCTGAATGTATTTTGACATAAGCCTTAAATATGATCTTTCCCCAGTGAACTCATTTACCTCTAACCACCTACCTTTTTCCTGTTATTTTATCTACTTTTATTTTAAATTCTTACAGATGATTTGAGTGTCTGTTCATGCACTATATCACAGCTCTAACTACAACAGTTTTCACTATATACAGTGGCTGTATAATATCTTTGATGAGGTCTTCTGCTCCTTTCCCACCTGTTGGGTCGTCTGCCTTTTCCCTCAGTTTTCCAGAGTTTCCCGTGTGCTCTAGGCCCAATGCGTGCCTGTCATTTCTGCTCAGTGCCGGGCATTTTGTATGGACAACTGTGGGCAGACCCGAGGTTCTGGTTAATGTTCACTTTCTCCACACGGTTAACCTTTGCTTCTGGCAGGCATTTGGGGGCGGACCACCTGAGAGATAGAATAGTAGTCTACTTAGAGATAGAGTTATTTTAAAGCTACATTTTGAGTTTTGTGGAGCTACTCAATTTTTCACATCCTCCTAGAGTTTTCTCTCGGGAAAACTTGTGGGCTGCAAGCTTCTGTTTTCTATCTCCTGATTTTCTCAATGTTTATCCTGCTTGGAGTTCATGGAGCTTTAATTTCTGGGTTTCTAAATACTAAATTTGAAAAAAATTTTTACAGATTTTATTTTAATTTCTTTTAGAGAGGAAGGGAGAGAGGCAGAGAGGGCGAGAGACATTCATGTGTGGTTGCCTTTCACCTGCCTCCAGCTAAGGACCTGGCTGGGTCTGGTTATGTGCCCTGGCTGGGAATCGAACCAGTGATCTTTGGCTTCTCAGGCTGGCACCTTATCCACTGTGCCACCAGCCAGGGCCTCCATATATATGTATATTTTTTCACTTGACATTTTCATTAATGTCCCTGGGCAGAGTATAGGGTAATGGTTTTATTTTTACCGTCTTCACCATTGTCCATCTCTCTCAAAAGAGTAAGCAATTCTTGTAAGCCATTTCGCTCCCTTTCCATCAGCTGTAGCTGAGGGTGTTAACTGACACCTCCAGCCACTGGTTTCTTTCTCACACAGAAAGCCTCCTGCAGCAGGTCTGGGGCCATTGTCTATCCTCCAGGACTTGGTGGCAGATCTGGGGCTGGTGTCTGTCCTCCAGGGACATGGTTGCTCTAGCTTTTGGTTTTGCAGGGAAATCTGTCTGCAGCCACCACAGTATTTTCCCTTTGAAGTTAATCTGATTATAGATTAATCTCGTTATTTTCCTAGTGTTTGTGAATTCCTTTCTTTTTCTTTCATGTTTGGAACCTATTCTAATATTCATCTTCTGTTAATCCTCTTTCCTTTTTATGTTTGTTCTTGTCCTTTGTTCTGATTTTTTTAAAAAATATTTTATTTTCAAGAAAGGAACCATGGACATGGACAACAGGTGGGATTGACTTTGGGGGGAATGGGTAGGTGGGAGGGGGACAGAGGGGAGCAAAAAGGCGATGGATGTAATACAACAACAATGAAATTTTAACAAATAAATAAATAAATAAATAATATATATTTTATTTTATTTTCAGAGAGAGGAAGGGAGGAAGAAAGAGAGGGAGAGAAACATCAATATATGATTGCCTCTTGCAAGCCCCCAGTTGGGGACCTAGCGCATAAGCGAGGCATGTGCCCTGACTGAGAATCGAACCAGCAGCCTTTCAGTTCCCAGGCCAGCACTCAATCCACTGAGCTGTACCAGCCAGGGCTGTTTTGTTGTTTTAAACAGCATTTGTGCCCTGGCTGGTATGGCTCAGTGGATTGGCACCAGCCTGTGAACCCACAGGTCACTGGTTTGATTCCCAGCCGGGACACATATCCAGGCTGCAAGCCCAGTCTCCAGCCAGGTCTGTAGCTGGAGGCAGGTGAAAGGCAACCATACACTGATGCTTCTCTCCCCTTTCTTCTTTCCTCTGTACCCTTCTCTCTGAAAATAATATATAAAATCTTTAAAAAAACAAAAACCCAACAACATTTGTATAATCAATGCTGTATGTGTGAGTGTATCCTGAATGACACAATGCAGTCTGGCTTTATAGTTTACACAACATGCATACTGAGAAGTAGTATTTGCATAGCACAGAAAACAGAAGACACATTAGAAAAGACACATACTGTCCTTCAAACACAAAGGTCGCTGGTTCAATTTCCAGTCAGGGCCCATAACCAGGTCTCCAGCTAGGTCCCCAGCTGGAGGCAAGTGAAAGGCAACCACACATTGATGTTTCTCTCCCTTTCTTCCTCCCTCCCTTCCCCGCTCTCTAAAAATAATGAATAAAATCTTAAAAAAAAAAAAAAGAAAGAAAAGAAAAGACACATAGTGCCCTGGTTGGTGTGAACTGAGCCACTGGCCTGTGAGGCAAGGGGTTGCCAGTTCAATTCCCAGTCAGGGCACAGGCGTGGGTTGCGGGCCAGGTCCCCACCACTTGCGACCATGTGAGAGGCAAACAGTGATGTTTCTCTCCTCTTCATCCCTTCCCTTCTCTCTAAAATTAAATAAATAAGCTCTTCAAAAAAAAAAAGAAAGAAAAGACACATAGTTACATTTGTGACTGGATTCATGGATCATAGGTGTTTGGAAAAGACCGTTATGACAACTTTGTGCAAACAAGGGGCTGCGCCCTGCTGTGTTCCCATAGGGCCTGCCAGGCCGGTGCTCCCTCCAGGCCCGGATGCCTCCAAGGCCCAGGAACCTGGCCCCTCTGCCTGCGCCGCCCCCCTCCAGGGCCAGTCCGATCCCCTGGCCTGGCATGGGAGGTGTCATGACCAAGGTGTCTCCCTAGGGTGTCTGTGAGGAGATGACCTATGAGGAAATCCAAGATCATTATCCACTGGAGTTTGCCCTGCGGGACCAGGACAAATATCGCTACCGGTACCCCAAGGGGGAGGTAGGTAGAATTTTGCTGCTTTGTCTCAGGCACCGGCCGCCTGCCTGGGAGGACGACCCATTGTGGCTGGGGGCCCTTGGGGCTCTGTGGGGGCTGCAGGGGCGGCAGGGGGCCTTACCTCAGAGGTAGGCCAAGTGAGGTGCACGTGTCATCTCTACCACTTCCGGGCCATGTGGCCCGGGCTGCAGGCCCCTCCTTGGGTGGTAGGATAGTGTCACACAGGACTTTGACCCTGAGGCCCCTTGGATCCCTGCTCCCCGTCTCCTCCCACATTGCCCAGCCCCTCCCCGGGGGTGTCATAGGATGATCCCAGTTCCCCTACAGCCTCAGACATCACCCCCGCCCTGAATTCAGACCTATCGAGACCTTCCCAGATGGCCGCTGGGCAGTTGGCATGTCTTCCCGGGCTACTTGGCAGAGGAGTGGGTTGGGGTGGCCGCTGAAGGGATGGACCTGCACTTGTCACATCCCTCAGACTGGCTCCTGCCTTGGCCTTGGCCCCAGGTCAGGAACAGGGTAACTTCCCGGCCTGACCCCGGACGGTGGCTATATAAAAATGGCCCCCACAGACACAAGCGTGTCCACGCATGGAAGCCTCCACCACTGGGTGTCAGCACTTGTGCCCTGTCCCCAGGAACAGGACAGCTCTGGGTGGCATTACTTACTCCCTGCAGCACGCTGGGAAGCAGAGCTGCGATTTAGAACCAGCCCAGAGAGTGGGGAAAAGAAACAGCAGCCAGCTCTTCAACCTTGAGGACCCAGGGTCGGGGGGCCAGTAGGGAAGTCACAGTTACCCCAGAACTGGGTTAGGATTTCACACAGCTGCTGGGATTGCCCAAGGCTCAGCCAACCACTGGAATCTCCAAACCTCCTGGGCGCAGGGGTTGGCCCCAGGGCTCCACAGCTCTTCCAGGGGAGGGACAGGACCTCCGGTGTTTCTAGAAGTTTTGGGGGTCTTTGCTCCTCCTCTTGTGACCTAGAAGGGAGCTATGTTTTTTCCATGTCACCAATTGCCAGGGTCCCTGGGGTGGGCACAGAGGTGGCCCGTTGGGATAGCAGCATGAGGTCCCACCCTGCCCTCTGAGTCCTACTGGGACCTGCCCGTGGGCTGGTGGAGATGATCCCTATCCCAGACTGCCAGTGCCAGCTGTCCCTGCAGTGCTGAGCAGGGACACAAGCCAGACCTGAGCTGCCCACCCCCGTGGCCTCAGGACCCAAGCTGGGGGAGACCTGGCCATAGCTCCAGGGGTGAAGAGGTGGCCCACTCCCCAGGATGGCTCGCCCCTGCCCTGGAGCTGGGCCTGAGGGACCCTTCCTGCTTGTCCTTGCAGTCCTACGAGGACCTGGTCCAGCGACTTGAGCCTGTCATCATGGAGCTGGAGAGGCAAGAGAATGTGCTGGTCATCTGCCACCAGGCGGTGATGCGCTGCCTCCTGGCCTACTTCCTGGACAAGACAGCAGGTGCGCCCTGCCCCGGGGAGGCGGGGTGTGTGGGCCGGCGGGGGCGGGGCGGGCTGTGGCCCAGGCATCCCTAGATGCCAGCCTTCCCCTCTGTGTCCACAGAACAGCTGCCCTACCTCAAGTGCCCGCTGCACACGGTGCTGAAGCTGACCCCTGTGGCATACGGTAAGGAGCTGACCTGCTTGCCAGACTCGGCCAGACTCTGTGACTTTCTGTGGACCCCTTGAAAATTCCATTAGGGGCTCACCCTTCCTCCCTCCACCCCCCTACTTTCCCAATTTGCTTTTAAACATTTTAGTTTCCATTTCTGTGGCCGCAGGAAGCCTCCGCCGTGACCCACCTTACCCATCACCCACCCGCCCACATGAAGGGCTTGGCCACTGGTTTTTCCAAAACCCCCACCGGCGCCTCGGACCAGGCAGAGGCCCCAGGCATCTTCCTCATGGGCTGCGGGGTCTGGGCACATCACCAGGAGTCTCGGGTGGTCGTGCCCCTGGAGGGTGAGGGCAGCTCCGTGGCAGCTGGTGTGACTCCAGCGTGTGCTTATCCTCTGGTCCCCATTGCACTGTGCTTGTGACAGGGCTGGATGTACGTGGTCTGTGGGCTTTGAAGACTGAGCAGGAAGACCTCATGCTCAAACACACCTGTAGCTCCTTAACCCCTCAGCCCCCGAGCTCCTCAGTGCAGGCTCTTCACCGAGGTTGTCTTTCCTCGTGGGGGCCCCCAGAGCTGCCTGTGGTGGGGGACCTGCGTAGGCCTGTTCTGTCCACAGCACCCCAAGCCTGCTCCTGGGAGGAGGCTCTACTTTCTGTGGCTGCAGCCGCCTTTCGGGATGGGAACGGCTTTGCACCTTCCTTTGGCAGGTTGTAAAGTGGAGTCCATCTTCCTGAATGTGGCAGCGGTGAACACGCACCGGGACAGGCCTCAGGTACCAGTGGGGTCACTGCTGGGATGGCAGCAGGTGCCAGGGGTGTCTAGGTCAGGCCGGCTGGCTGGACTCCTCGCCACCCCTGGCTGCTCTCCTGTCTGCAGGGGAGCCATTGTCTGGGTGTGGTGCTGCCCTGGGGGTGCGGAAACCCCTGGAGCTGGGCTGCTGAGCTCGGACGCCCCTGAGCTGGCATATGGCTGGTCAGCAGCAGCCCCCAGTAGAGGTCTGAGCCAAGGAGGGGGTCCCAGCTGGAGAGGAGGCTGGAGGCTTATGGGGGCAGGTGAGGGTTCCTCCCCGCCGGCAGCCAGGGCCTCCTGAGCACCTTTACAAGTTCACCTGCCGGGCTGTATTGGGACAGGGCCTCGCGGAAGCAGAGGGTCTTGGCCTGGGGCAGAGCTGTTCCTGCCGAAGAGCAGCCCCACCCAGTGTTCTCGCAGCACCTTGGTTAAGATAGCAGCTCCTCAGAGCGGGTCCCAGAGCCGCCTTCTGTGCCCATGTGGGGTCCTCCTGTCCCACCGAGGCCAAGAGCAGACTGCGTCCCCAGCGGCAGGAAGGCTCCTTGGCTCGCTTCCACGCACCGTGGGGCCTGCTGGGCCCTGCACAGCTCCTTGGCCTTGAGCCCCACAGGCGGGATGTGCGCTGCGTCTTCCCAAAGCTGCTGCCCCTCACCAGGACCTGTCACGTGCCATTTGCCCTGAAGGTCTGGTCCAGGGCCAGGCTGATACCCTGCAGGTGACCAGGGAAGATGACCTAACAGGCACCCTTTGTGCCGAAGCCAGACCTGCTTGCAGGGGCTTCCCGAGCCCCCATTTTTGTATCCTGAGGCCTTGTATCCTGAGGCCCTTGCTCCCAGGGCAGGCCAGGGTCTGGGGTCCTGCAGCCAGGCTCCTTGGAGAGAGAATGGAGCCCAGACACCTGAGGCAGCAAGGACAGCAGGCGATACGTTCTTGCCACGGGGAGAATATTCTGTGTTTTTCTTTGTGTGCAGAATGTAGATATCTCCAGGCCTCCGGAGGAAGCCCTTGTCACGGTCCCTGCTCACCAGTGACCCAGTCTCAGCCACTGTGACCCCCAGGCCGGTGTTGATCTCTGCAGGCAAGGTCATTCCAGGCCCCCCTGGTCCATGTGACAGTCACCATGCAGGAATATCCTCAAAGCCATGTGCAGCTGGTGGCGCCCAGAGCCCTCGCCCCAGTCTGCCTGTTTCCTGTTGACAGTGATGGGGCTGTGCCCGACCTGCTGCTGAAGGTCCTTCAGCCAGACTGTGCTGCTCCAGGTCGGTGCGAAGAACCCAGCACCTGGTCCTTCCTTCGTAGCTTTCAGGTGTTCTCACCGTTAGGTTAGCTTTGTCAAGTGTGAAACCCTAAAATGTGAAATGGGATGTTCCCACCTGGGCGCAGCCTGGGGTGCAGCTGGGGACCCCTGCCAGGGCCCGGCTGGCGAGCCAGAGGCTGGCGAGCCAGGCCTTCACGGGCTGCTGAGCTCCCCGCCGGGGAGGAGAGACCTGTTGGTCATGCCCTGCCAGGGACCGGAGAGCGGCCAGGCCACTCGGGAAAGGAATGGGCCCAGTGCGACACGCAGAAATGTGCAGGGAGCCCAGCACCAGTGGTCACTTCCCGGTCGTGCATGCACTGGAGCGTACCGGGAGCTGGTGGACAAGGCCGCCCCCCCAACCCCTCTCTCAGTGAAACCAGGGAAGACGGGTGCGTGCCGGGGTGGTTATGAGCCGCCTTCCCAGCACTCCAGGGAGAGGCTGCCATCCCATCTCCTCCCCCTCCCTGCCACCCTGCCCACCGGTCTGCCTTGCCTGTGGCTGCCTGTGTCCTCACAGGAGTGTGCCCCAGGGCGGAGACCTGTGGTCGCTGCGGGTGACTCCAAGAAATGCTATGGTCCTGTGAAGCCTGTCTGGTTGGCCTCCGCCTGTGGTGTTGAGCAGGAGGGAGGCCAGAGCCCAGAGGCAGCCTTGTCCAGGGGCTACTTTCTCAGACACATCACAGCTTTTCACAGGCCCAGGAGCCTCCTGAAAATGACCTGGGGGAGTCTGCCTTCTGTCACACCCCTGAGTTCTTTTGCGCCTAGAGAGGCAGGCCAGGCAGCAGGTTCGGCTCCATTTATAGCTGGGAGGACACCAGCAGGTTGGGGGCTAGGAGGGCAAGTGTCTGGATCTGTATTGGATGCCCTGCTGTCCACAGGGCCCAGCTCACCTCTCCCAGCCCCCGGGGTCTGCAGGTGCCTCCTGCCCTTGAGAGAAGTGTGTGTCCCTGGCCCAGCTGGCGGTCTCTTTCTTGTGTGCTGCAGCCGCTGTGGGCAGACATGGTGGAGAGATGTCCAGGGAGGCCGGGGCAGGGTCCTCCTGGACTTAACCTCCTGTCAGGGCCAGGGGACCATGGCATGGGCTGTAGGAGAGGGGGACTGCAGGCTTTGCTTCTGTGTCTACTGGAGTTCTTGTGATGCGGTCACGTGGACACACGTGTTAGCCATAGTGGGTCCCTTTGGTTAGTGGCCCATGCATTGGATGCCGTCACCTGTCCAGGACCTCTGGCTGGCAGAGGCGGGACCAGCGAGGCCTTTCCTGTCAGCACGGACGGGCAGTCTGCAGGCTTCAGCCACGACAGTCCACGTGCTTGTCTTGTAGGTGTTTCCCTGCGCTCTCTGGAGTGAGTGATGTTGGATCTTGGCCACACATCACACTGTGTCTATCATTCTTTGCAATAAATATCTTTAAAAAAAATCCTAATTAAAGATTCTATCTTGTGGCCAGCTCTGCAGACCCCATGCTGTGGTCTCTCTCTTACGTGTGGGTTGGAATCCTTGCCCCAGCCCCCACCCCCAGGCCCACCCCTCCCTGGAAAGAGAACTGACTTTCCCTGGAGTGATCCCTGGGCCTTCGCTCCTGAGCAAGAAGCCCATGGCGGGGGTGGGGAGGGTCCTGGGTAGAACCCTTAAATGCAGGGATCTGGGGGAGGAGAACGGGCCTGTGTCAAGGGTGGAGGGACTGCGAGGCTCTGTGGGTGAGGTGTGTTGGCTAGTTTGGTTGGCACCCACCTCTGGGCTGGTGAAGATGGTGACAAGGGGTAGGGTTTTCTCTTCTCCATGCCTTGGAATTTCACTGGACTTTCTACCCCTCCCTCCCTGGGGCTGGGCTTTGGGGAGCGCAGGGGCAGGGCCCCTCTGTGGACAGGCAGGTCTGGACACAACTGGATCCCTACAGGCCCCCCTCTCGGTGTGTCAGGGCAGAGGGGGCTGGAGCTGGGCTGCTGCTGGGTGGTTCGGGGTGGCCAACAGCCAGGGCCGCACCTTCCACAGCAGTGTCACGGTGGCTGACCAACCCGGGAGCTCGGAGGGCTATTGGCCAGAACGGTCTTCCTGGTGGATGAGGTTGAGGGCAGCTTGGTGGTCCTCAGACTGTGTCCCAGCGTTGAGTTCCTGGGGTGGACCCTTTACCTCCTTCAAGGCTTCAGCACTTTTTGAGGAAGGTGTTTTTAGCAGCAAAGCAATCGCAGAAGGAATAAAATATAAGTGTCAGAATTTTTCTTTAGGTCCAACGTTCTACCGCAACCTTGAAAGAGTGATAGATTATATGTTGTCATGTTGAGAATTTTGTATCATCTTGAAAGGTTGCTAGGAAATCATGGCCATTACGTAGTCAGAGGATATTTGGATTGAATGAAATGTTGCAGAGACCTAAGTTTCAGCAGTATGTGGGTTATATTTATGATAATTATATCTTGCATATGAATAAGTAAAGTAAAATATAATTATCACCTGTGAAGGCCAGTGTTGCCATCATTATTCATCCCCTGGGGCTGGGCACATCGGTGTTTGAACAAAACTATTTTATTAAAAATGAACAATGCTGCTCTGGCTGGGTGGCTCAGTGGACTGAGCACTGGCCTGTGAACCAGAGGGTCCCTGCTTTGATTCCCAGACAGGGCACATGTCTGGGTTGTGGGCCAGGTCCCCAGTTGGGGGCATGAGAAAGGTAACCACACATTGATATTTCCCTCTCTTTCTCCCTCCCTTCCCTTCTTTCTAAAAATAAGTGAATAAAGGCCCTGGCTGGTAGCACAGTGGATAAGGTGCCTGCCTGAGAACCTAAAGGTTGCTGGTTCAATTCCCCGCCAGGGCACATAACCAGGTTGCAAGCCAGGTCTCCAGCCAGGTCCATAGCTGGAGGCAGGTGAAAGGCAACCATACATTGATGTCTCTCTCCCTCTCTGCCTCTCTCCCTTCCTCTCTCTACAAATAATAAATAAAATCTTAAAAAAAAAAAAAAAGTCTCATTACAGAATGATACTTTTACATTTTTTAAATAAATGAATAAAATCAGATAGAAAGAAAAGAGGAAAAGTGAACAATGCCACCCTGGCTGGCATTGTTGGTTGGGTGTTGGCCTCCCAAAGGAAAAACGTCACCAGTGTGATTCCCAGTCAAGGCGCATGCCTGGGTTGCAGTTCCTTCTGGTCAGGGCAGGCAACCTATTGATATTACTCTTCCTCTTTGTCCCTTCCTTTTGCTCTCTTTAAAAATAAATTTAAAATAAAATAAACCTGCTAGATAAAAAGTGAAAATGCCTTTGCGGCAGGCCAGAGCTAGTGTCTGCCACAGTCGGGTTATCGACCACAGGTCTCTTGGGGAAGGGCAGGTGGGAAGGCCCCGAGTGACCCTGTGTTACTTCCCAGGTCCCTTTCTGTCAGGCGCACAGACACACAGACAACCCTCAGTAGCCTAAATCAGCACCTGAATCCGGAATTTCTGGCCAGTGCACATAAACTGATAAATTCAGTCCAAGCCAAACATACAGCCTCCCCGCCTTGGTCTAGGACCTCAGTCTTTTCCCATGCATTCTCTGTATTTTTGCCAACATAAAGCCTTTCAATTCTTTTGAGATATAAGCCTTCCCTTCTGGGCTTGACTTTGTAATAAGGTGTCTAAACACGCTGGAATTTTTTTTGAGAGTACTCTTATTGAGGCTGGGCACAGTGAAACAAGGAAGGGCTTAGGATGGGAAAAGCCATCCAGGAGAGCCCAGGTGGGGCTGCTTCGGCTCCCAGGGAGGTCGGTGGGAAGGGGCCTTGGAGATGGTCTGGGGGTGCAGGGCGTTAGCCTGGGGCTGGCTGCTGCTGCCCACACCTCTCTGGTTGCACGTCTCAGTCCTGTGGGGACCCTTAGTGCTTAGGAGATGCGCCCCTGGGGGGAGAGGAGGGGGAAGGGAAGGCGCCCATCCATGCTGGGGTTTGCCTCTAGTTCAAGGCACTGGAGACAGAGCTGGGGAGAAGGAGCATGAGAAGAAGTTCCCCCAGGAGGTCTGCAGGGGGTGGGAGGGCGGCATCTTGCTTTATTGGGCAAGGATGTTTCCAAAGGGCCGGGCAGGGTGGTAACTTGATTCCTCTGGGTTCTTTCATATATCTTCATTCTGCTGAAGTCATTAACACGTGAAGTACCTACCTCGTACTAAGCGATGGGGAGATGGCAATAAGCAAAACCAGAGGTCAACCGAGTCCAGGCCTCCTGCCGCCTGTCACCACCCAGCCAAAGAGTAGAGATGGGTGGATTATAAGTGCGCGTTTAATACGCATAATAATCAGATGCTGGCCATCTGAGAAGGTGGTGGGTGAAGGCCCTAACATCCACCTTTCCCCCAGCCTGTTGGGCACGTTTCTCCAGGGGAAGCGTGGGAAGGGAAGGAGGAAAGGAACGAAGGGGTCCTGACCATGCTCAGTCTTTGGCATTTGAATCCCTAGGGGAGTTTTGATCTTGATGAGTATCATCATTACTGATTGCAGGAACCCGATGGTCCTCATTCTGATAAGGATCTCAGAGCCAGTCAAGTGATGATCAGGGAGGCGTCATCCCCGTGTTTCTGGGGTGCCATTGATCAGTTTCTGAATTCCTGGTGACCAGGCATGAGGTTCAGGGTTGAATTAAAAATCCCTTTGTTCTAGGCCTTGGCTGGTGGCTCAGTGAATAGGCTCTGGCCAGCGAACCCAAAGGTTGCTGGTTCGATTCCCAGCCAGGACACATAAACCAGGTTGCAAGCCAGGTCTCCAGCCAGGTCCCCAGCTGGAGGCAGGTGAAAGGCAACCGTACATTGATGTTTCTCTCCCTCTCTGCCTCTCTCTAAAAAGAATAATTTTTTTTTTTTTTTAAAGAAAAGTCCCTTTGTTCTTTTCTGGTCAGCTATTAACTGCCACAAAATCTCAGTCAGAACGTAGGTTAAACATATACCTTACGAGTTGGTGACATATTCTACTGGTCATCACCTAAGGCTATAATGGAGGAGGAAGAAAAGAAAGGGAAAAAAGTCTTGTTTTCTATTCTACCCCTCACACTGCTGTCATAGGTAGGATGGCAAACCCCCTGCTCTCCCAGAGCCGCCACTCTAGAGGTGGGAGATGGTGAAGAAATAAGTCAAGACGAAGTATGGAAGTATGGACATATCAGAGGGGAGGGAATGGCAGGGCGGTGTATGGCCAATGAGAAGGTGACCAAGGCCTAGAGGAAACCATGGCACATCCCACAGCCAGTGCGAGATAAATTTTTTTTTTCTTTTTTTGAAAGAGAGAGACGGGGGGAGGTGAGACAGGATAATAAGAAGCTAGGAAAATCCCTTGGTGAGTGGAATAGGGAAACTGAGACAGCTGAACGCAATGGCTGAGAATTTACAGCCAGGTGCAGGGGGTCGACCAGGGCGGAAGGCCTGGCAGGGGGCAAAACTGGGAAGACCAGGACCCACCTCCAAGGTAACCCCTCCTCCCCTGGCCTTTCCTCCCTGAAGATATCACTTAGACCTCAGCTGTATTGCAGCTCCGGGCCCAGAAAAGCAGCAAAACCAGGTGGGTGACCCGAGAAACAGCTGCAATGACTAAAGACCCCCTGCCCTGCCACTGACCAATCAGAGAGACACCGGGAGGCCTGATGGCTATTCTGCTGACCCTCCCCTGAGACCTCCTCTAAGCTTCTGCCTGCCCCAAGAAGTAAAAGGCCATTTCCTTTCCTTTCCTTTCTTCTTCCCTGCCTCACCCTCCTTGCTTCACAGGTCCCTGTATATTAAACTCTAAGGCAACGGACAGCTCATCCCAGTCTGATCCCCTGAACCTGCCCCTAAAGCCTCATTTCTCTAACTGCCCGGTGAGCCATGGCAGCCCAGCCTAGGCTCTCCTGTGTCTTCTACACTAGCTGTCGGAATGTAGAGGCAGCCGGGTTGCAACGTGTAAATGAACCTGGTCCGGAACACGGGATGCTCTGGAATCCGCTAGAGAAAAACACTTGCCAAGGGACAATGCCCTAGTCAGACATCTGACACCACACCTGCTGCGGCTCACAAGTTTCAGAACATGCCAGAGAAGCCCTCAGGTGCTTCGCCAGGGCCAGGAACCCCTGATTCCCTGCTGCACAGGCCCTGGAGCAGCCCTTCCCCTCAACCCCCATGAACCCTCCTCGCTTGCGCTCCCACATGTGATCTCTGGGCCATCTCTCATAGCAGGACTGCTTTGACACTAGCCCTTCCTGGTTTCATTGTCCCCAGCTTTAATAAAGACGTATATCCTCATAGTCACCTGGATCGAGTTTTGAAATCTTTCCTACATGAAGAGTTCAGCATAGGAATGAACTCATACCCTACAGCAGGCCGTAGGTAGCCGCACTCAGGGCCAGGCCCCTGACTGGTAATGGAGGGAGGGAGGAAGACAGAAACATTGGCATGTTGTTACACTTTTTTAAAAATTTTATTTATTATTTTCAGAGAGAGGCAGAGAGGAAGAGAAACATCATGTATGGTTGCCTTTCACCTGCCTCCAGCCACAGACCTGACTGGAGACCTGGTTTGCAACCTGGTTATGTGCCCTGGCTGGGGAATCGAACCTGTGACCTTTGGGTTCACAGGCGGGCGCCCTAACCACTGTGCTACCAGCCAGAGTCCACTTGTGGTGACACCTTTGACGGTGGGAGGAAACTGCCTCTGCCCACTTGAACCAGAAGCAGAATTTATGACACGGGTGCTTAAGGGCAAGACTTTATCCGCAGCCCCAATCCAGTTCTGCTTTGGCCTGGCGAGCAGACGGTGGCTGCCATCAGGGTGAGGCAAGGTAGTAAGAAGCTAGGAAGAGGTGCTGGCAAGTGAAATAGGGAAACTGAGACAAGAGGTCTTATCTTCCCTAACCAAGGACACTTGGGAGCAAACGGTCTACACATTCCAGACTGTGCCAAGGGCAGGCCTGCCTCAGTCCTTGTCCCTCTTCCGTGACAAAGGAACACTGAGGCTCACCATTGGCCCAGGCACTTCAGAATCTGTTGGTCACCAGCCCCCAGCAAACTCCAGGGAGGGCACATCTGATTGGCAGTCCTTGGGGAAATGACTCTGTGGAACTTCTGCTTTCTGAGATCAGGAAAGGAGCTCAGGGTCAGGGTGGAGAGGGACGGCAAGGGTCCTCATGGTGGTCTACGTTGGCACCCACCTACCCACCCACACCCTGTCCGGCACTGGGCTTTCTGGGCATCCCTGGGTACCGCTTTGGCTCACCAGCCCTGTGCAGAATTTCCATCTACAGCTGCGCTCCAGGCTGTTTGTAAAGGTCCTACAGAAAACAGTTATTCATATCAAACTGAGTACTGGCCTTCAGGCTAACAGCTCCTGCTATACACATGCAATTAACTACGACTTCTTCTGGGGAAGCAGAAGGCAGTGAGGTGGGGAAACACCCACAAAGTAATGGGTCCTTCTGGCACCAGGCTCTGATGGGGAGAGGTTGGCCGTTAGAGAATTTGAAGTTTTCCTTGGACCCCTTTGCAGCATCTGGCTGTTTACAGTCCCCACCTACCTCCGTGCCTCACACATCCTGCCTTCTCCTGATAAAGAAGAAGCCTGGAGCCCTGGCTGGTAGTGCAGCGGATAGATGCCGGCCTGCAAACCCAAAGGTTGCTGGTTCGATTCCCAGCCAGGACACAGAACCAGGTTGCAAGCCAGGTCTCCAGTCAGGTCCGTGGCTGAAGGCAGGTGAAAGGCAACCATACGTTGATGTTTCTCTCCCTCTCTGCCTCCCTCCCTCCTCCTCTCTCTAAGAAACGTAATTTTAAAAAAATAATGAAATCTTTTTAAAATGACTTATTTTTTATAAAAAAATAAAATCGTAAAAAAAGAAGACGAATAGGACACCTGAATGAATTTGGGGCTCTCAAGATGGATTTGAGCATTAGTTCTTCTGATAGGGGATTCAAATGTTGGAAAATTTTAGTCCCAAGTAACAGCTAGTAAGTTTAGTAATCAATGTATGTAAAAAGCTCTTGTTTCAGGAATCTGAAGGGATGACCCACCTTGACTCTAGGTCACCGTAAGCAGTTCCATCTTTGTGCCTCAGGAGGACTGCAGGCAATGAACAGTATCAGTGCCACTATACTCCAGGGTGAGATGACCAGCGTCCAGGACACAGAGACCTTTGCCAGGAACACAGATGAAAGAATGCTGTAACCTTTATCTCATTAACTTTTTCCCTGAATGTCAAAGCCCGTCCTACACCCTTCTTCTCCTTATAAAAAGGGCCCATTTATAATGGAATGTAAGACAGTCTGTTAGGCTGCAGACCCGCTGCCTTCTCAGGTTGCTGACCATCTGAATCAAGTGCCCACAAAAATGCAATCCCCGTCTCTGCTTATTGGGTGTGGTAGGTGACTGGCAGCACAAACACTGGCTTTTCCTGTTTCACTTTCATCTTCTGGAGCTCGGCCTTCTCGATCAATGTAACTTTACTTAAATATTGGCCTTTCTTTTGGAGCATTGGGCACAGGAACCTAGTACCTTCAGCGTTCTCTGCAGATGGCACTGAAAGAGACCCAAAAGAGGGGTGTCACTGCAGCAGGGGGTGGGGGCGGGGTATGGGTGCAGGTAGGGTTGTGTGACTGCCCGAAGGAGCTTTGAAGGAGCTTCGGGAAGGAGCTGGGGGAGACCAGCCCCTCTCCTGCCTTTTCCCACCCTCAGGCTTCCACGGCAGCCTCCTGGTGACTAAAGTGGGGAAGCCCAGGAAGAGGGAGCCTCAGGACTGGGCGAGGCGGAGGGTGGAGGTAGAAGCCAGCCAGGGACAGGCCCCTGCTGCAGGCACCAGGATGGAAGCCCACGCACGGGCTTGGTAAGGAAGTGGATGCATGGCAGCTGCAGTAGGCACTCTGAGTGCTGAGAGGCTGGGGTGGGGGCACAGACGGAGGACTGGGCACTCTGAGTGCTGAGAGGCTGGGGTGGGGGCCCAGACGGAGGACTGGGCCTGAGACAGCCCAGCCGCTGGGGAAGTGATTTGGGGGAGGCGCTCTGGGGAAAGTGGTCAATGGGTTGAACCGGGCTCCTTTATTTCTTTTTTCAGCTGAACTGAGGGGTAGAGGTAGCTAGGTGAGATGGGTCTGGGCTGGCTGGGAGGGCCCCTCATCCTGCCTGGGGAATGTCCCGCCTCTGCTCCACCCCACTGCAAGAGAAAAAAAACATCGGCGGTCCAAGATGTCTTTCCTGGAGCTTAAAGCCCATGATATCAAATCTAGATCAACACCTGATGTAGCGGTAGTTTCATCCTGTACCAGAAACAATCTTAGCCAGTACAGTACGGAATTTTTTGGTTAACACCAATGAGGTCATCTGTCACTGGGACCCTCTACATAACCTAAAAAGAAGAGGTAACCTGCATGATAAAAATCCTTCCCTTTTTCCCACCCCAAGAAAGCTGTCTGGAGCCAAGAGTAATCCTTTTTCCTTTGTTCCTAGCTCCCTTGTCCCACTCTTTCCTATAAAAGCTTTCCATTTTGCATAGCCTCCTTGGAGCACCTTTGTGTTGAATCGCCTATTTAAAGCCAGCTAGAGCCCTGGCTGGTGTGGCTCAGTGGGTTGAGTGCTGGCCTGCAGACCAAAAGGTCCCAGGTTCGTTCCCAGTCAGGGCACATGCCTGGGTTGCGGGCATTTGAGAGGCAACCACACATTGATATTTCTCTCCCTCTCTAAAAAATAAATAAAATCTTAAAGGAAAATAAAGCCAACCAGGTCTTCACATTTTGTTTCATGATCTTCCAGGGGGTGCTGAGGACTTAGGAAGGACCCAGGCTCTTCTCTCCTTGTTCTTCCACCCCAGCCTGGGGCACCGCACTGACATCCTGGGTTGTCCCCACAGGTCTCACTGACACAGGGTGATACATGTGTGGTGGCACACAGCATGTACACACTGGCTCACGTGTTCAGTTAGTGTGACATTTCCTGTTTTCTGCAATGTACTGCATGTGCCAGGTGCAGAAAATGCTGACTCTGGGCAGAACATGCTGAATATTTATGTCCTCTCTAAATTCACATGCTGAAATCCTATCCCCCAAAGAGGTGGGATTTGGTGGTTAGACTCTAGGGAGATTAGATGGAGACAGTGCAGCACTCAAGGATGGGATTAGAGCCCTAATAAAAGAGGACCCAGAGAGGTGCCTTGCCCTCCTGCCACGTGAGAACACAGGGGAAGGAGGGCCGTGTATGAACCAGGAGGCCGACTCATGAGAACCTGCTGACACCTCGATCTTGGACTTCCCAGTGTACAGAACTGAGAAATAAATGTTGCTTATGAGCCACCGAGTCCGACAATTTGTTGGCGTCTTGGTGTATGACCCAACAATTAGTGTTGAGAAAAACAGGTCTTTATTGACAATATTCCAACCTTGGGGAGGGTGTGGATTGAGAGCACTCCTGCTCACTGCCCTGTTCTCCCATGACACCCAGGACCTCCTTGCTCCCCGCATGGCTATAATCCAAAACCAAGCCCAGTAGTTCCCCATCCCTGCTCTGTCAGCTCTCTCCTTCAGGGCCTGGGGCATGCTGTCTTCAGCCTCTAGCAGTCCAGGAAAGCATGTGCTGTGCTACACTGCATCCTGGTGCAGTCCAGAAAAGGCACAAGTCCTAAGAGAGCGTCCTTTCCCTACGTCCTGAGTTCCAAGAGTCCAGGCAGAGTCCTCGGTGGCTTTGGAGTCAGCCAGAGTGGGTACGATCACAGCAGCAGTATTCCTGGTTTCTTCCGGCAGAAAAGCCAGATCCTGACTACAAACTGCACAGGGGCTGCTCCTTCCCTACAGGCTGCTATCTCCGCCCGCCTGGGGCACCCCTGCGCCCAGCTTCTCCAACGGCTCCTTTTTCTTATCCCAGCTCTTAATGCAGAACCACATGGCCCCTTCGCTATGGCTCCCTCTAACTTTCAACGCTGATCCCCGGCACCATACATCCTTGCCAGGGAAAGTATCTTAAGCAGCATCACCCGCCCTTCGACCCAGGCAGCAACACAGCCATCCCCGAGCTGTCAGCTGGCCGTAGATACCCGCCATGGATACGCAAACTGCCTTAAAAGCTGTATAAATCTCCCCCCATCACCAATCGCGGGCTGTGCGGACTTTGGGCTTTGGGGGGTCCCCCCTTCCCCGCCAGGTTACGACAGCAGCCTGCAGCCAGAGACAGGCGGGCAGCGCCGCTGCCGCTGCTCCGCTCCGGGTGCCTGGCGTGGGCCCGCCAGCCTTCCGGGCCCCCAGCCGCCCGCCACTGTCCGTCACACCCCAGGCAGGCTCAGCCCCTGCCCGGCCGGGGGCAGACAGGCGTCACCCCAGGCGCCCCGCGATGCTGTGTCCTCAGGGCTGCGGTCCCCAGAGGCCTCCGGACTAGACTTCCAGGAGGGAACCGCCTGAGTTGGGTGGTTGGCCGCCTACTGTGTGCCCGCCTGGCTCGGGGACGGTGGCCACCCGCCTCGGGCCACAGGTGAGGAGCGAAGGTCGGCGGCGCACGTGACGGGGTGGGGCCGCGCGCGGCGGGGGGCGCACAGCGGGCGCCCCGCTGCGGTCGCACGTCCGGCGGGGGCTCCCCGAAAGCAGACGGCGCGTGCGGAGACACCGAGGGGTCGCGCGGACGCCCACGCGGGCTGCCCGCCCGGAGGACGCCCGCTTCCCTCCTCCGCCTCGCCCGCCTTCCTCCCCCTCCTCCCCCTCCGCCTCCGCCTCCGCCTCCAGCCCGGGATTCCCGGAACTCGGCGGGGCGGGGCGAAGCCGCTGCCGCCCGCTCTGGTTGCCCGCTCTGGTCGCGGAGACCGCGGCGGCGGCGACTGTCGTCTGTGTGTCGGTGGGCTGGTCCGTCTGTCTGTCCGCGCAGCCATGGCCGCGCCGGCCTCCGCGCCGCCGAACCTGTTGCTGCCACTGCTGTCCGTGCTGCTGCTGCTGCTGCCGCCCCCGGGTGGTGAGCCTTTTGGGGTGGGGGCGCCCCTCCCTGCCAGGGAGCGGGTCAGCCACGTCCGCCCCGTCCCTGACCGAGCCGGCGGCACGGTCCCCGCAGAGCCCCTGCCCCCTGGTGACCCGAGGCAGCTAGCGAACCCCCAGGACTGACCTCCCCGCCGCCCCAGCGCCCCTCGTTGCCTGAAGGGACGTCGCCCAGACCGCAGGCAGCTGCCACCATTGTTCTGTCCTGCAAGGGGCGGGGGTACCTATTGTCCCTCTCTTGTTCCTAGGGATTGGGTCCCTCTTGCCTGGCGGGAGCGTGGGTGGCGGCTTCCTGGAGGCCCGGCCCCTCCGCCAAGGCCTTCCTAACGGACCGGGGTCCGGTCCGGTGCCTCCAAGGCCCTTGTGCTCCTGGGGGCAGCTGAGGCGGCCTCATGGGGTGGGAGACAGCTGCAGGTGTTAATTGGTTGTTAGAAGAATTTTAAAGAATTTATTTTAGACAAAGGGAGGGAGAGAGAGAGGCAGAGAAACCCATTTGTTGTTCTACTTACTGATGCGTTCCTGCCCGACTAGAGATTGAACCAGCAACCTTGGCTGAGTGGGCCTCCCTCTGCGGATGGCCCCAGGGAAGGTGATAAACCGACCCGGCTGGGTCCCTGAAGTCCCACTGGGGCCTGTCCAGGCAGAATCCTGGACTGTCCCGTGCTGGGCACTAGCTCGCTGCTAAGGTAGCTTAAGGGTGCGCAGGAACACGGATGGTGCATCTCCCTGGAAGTTTGCAGACCTTGTGGTCACCCAAAGGCCTGGGTTGTTTTTGACGCTTGTCAGTCAGGTCCCCTCAGCCTGACCTTGTGTCCTGAGACTCTGTACTTACCCTGGCCTGTGAGGATGTCCTTAGATCCCAACCCAGTGTCAGAGAGCCTTGTGATGGTTCTGGTACTTGAAATGGTACATCTGCCCTGGAGCCCTGGCCACCGAGGGCATAGACATTTCCTAGGCACCTGCTGCAGGCCCAGTGGGACTGAGTGCTACATGGACACTTGGTGTGGCTGCAGCTGGTGGTGAATTGGGCTGGGGGTAGCCTGCCTGAGGGTGTAGTCAGGGCTGGGCCCCTGAGCCTGTAGAGTCCAGCAGGGGCTAAGTGGCGGGGAGAGGGAATGAAGATCAAGAATTGGTTGGTCCCGTGCCTGCCGTGACCCAGCACCTGGCCAGTGATGTTGCTGCTCAGCTGTGTGATTGCTTTGCTTGGGTAGCTTCTGAAGGAGGTAGCCTGGAGCAGGGCCTTAAAGACGAGTTGATTTGAAGGTGGGGGTGGGAAACAGCCAAGAATATAGGCAGATTGTAGGTAGGGCTGGAAAGTTGGGGTGGCCTTCAAGGCCCTTTGCAGGCTGGACCCTGCGTTCTGGACTGTGGACTTGATGCTGAGCTAGTGTGAACCAGGGGTTGTCTAAGAGCAGTGAGCGGCCCAGACTCACTTAGAAAGTTCATTCTCCCATCAGAAGGCAAGTGGGCCGGTGGGGAGAGAGGGCACCCAGTTAGGCACATCTGCCTGGGGGAGAAGGCAAGGCTGTTGGGGGTAGTGGCCAGAGGTGGCCCAGCATGCTTGTGCCTGCTGCCTGTGTTCCCTGGGACATGGCTGGGACATGGCTGAGGCCTGGCATGAGGCTTCACCTGTGGCCACTGATGAACAAGTGTTTTTCTGCTCCAGCCCACAGTGAGGTGTGTGTGTCTTCCGGTGAATATGACCTTTCCCCCAAGTCCTGTCCTGTTTTCTGCTGTGGCACCTGTTACAACCAGTACTGCTGCTCTGACATGGCGAAGAAATATGTATGGAGCAAGGAGACCTGTACTGATTTTGAGGACAGGTGGGTGCACCAGCAGGACTCTGCATGGAAGGGAGATGGCCCTGCCCTCTGACCTCTCAGTCCTGTGAAGATGGTGGTGGGGCATTGGGCAAGGGGGTTTGGGGTGCCTCTGCTCTGGGCCGGACTCCCCAAACCCTGTCCCTTGTCCCTCTCTGCCCTGCTTTCAGCCTGGGACTGAGCAAGTTTCTTCGCTGCTTCTGTGGCTCACCCTTGGGTGGTGCTTGTACCAGCCTGTCCCCAGGGTGGGCACCTTTGCGTGGGTGTACCCCGCAGTATATGCATGAACCTGGGGGTGTCGTATGTGATTTGTACAGGTACCATCTTGTGGGCCCTGGAGGGCACAGTGCGTGGACATGTGCCCCAGGGTGAGCCATGCCTGTGAGCTTCTTGTGTGGCCCAGGGGTTTACACTGCACCTCGGCTGTAGACTGTTCCGTGGACTGGAACCGAGGTTCTGGTGTCTGCATGGCTCCCTTTGCCACATTCCTTTCCTTTTGTGTTTGGCCACAGGGCTGAGGTGGTCCACAGCTCATGACGGGTGGTCATTTTCGTCTGGACAAAACCAGCCCCCACCCATCTTATGTATTGATTTTAATCTCCCATGACCATTCCATTTCTCAGACTCAGTAGACAGCCAGTCTGCCATATTCTTTTGATTGTTTCTGTTCTTGCAAAGTCGGTATTGTTTTGTGGGTGTACTGAACGCCCTTCCTTTGTGCAGTTAGTATGGTGTTTATACAACACACCTGTGTCCCGGGGTGTGCGTCTGGCTGGTGCCCACTATGCTGTGTCCTTCTCTGTGCTGTGAGCCTAAGGCTGTCGCTATCACAGGTAACTGCAGTGGGCATCCCCCAGGACTTCCTCCTACCTTCTACAGGACCATGGCAGGAATTCTGGAAAGTACCTGTGGGAGCAAATCCCTAGGTCGGAGAGATGCACATAGTTACCAAGGACTTGCAAAGTGCTCTTAGGAATGGCGGCACTAGACCACATTGCTGCCAGCCACGCCTGGGTGGATTATATACAACCCTTTTACTTTCAACCTTTTGGTATGCTTATA
Organism: Noctilio leporinus; assembly: GCA_004026585.1. Taxonomy (NCBI): domain Eukaryota; kingdom Metazoa; phylum Chordata; class Mammalia; order Chiroptera; family Noctilionidae; genus Noctilio; species Noctilio leporinus. Next base: position 31,443 of record PVIW01003818.1, read on the forward strand.
ATTTACAAGATCTTTTTTCTTTTTTTAAAATATTTTATTTATCATTTTTAGAGAGAGGGGAAGGGAGGGAAGCAGAGAGGGAGAGAAACATTAATGTATGGTTGCCTTTCATCTGCCTCCAGCTGTGGACCTGGCTGGAGACCTGGCTTGCAACCTGGTTATGTGCCCTGATTAGGAATCGAACCAGCGACCTTGGGTTCTCAGGCCAGTGCCTATCCACTGAGCCACCAGACATGGCACAAGATCTTTTAAATTTTAAATTCATTCTGTTTAATTTAAAGGGGAGAGAAAAACAAAAACAGGAAAATTTAATCCATTTAAACTTGATGTAATTGTTGCTATTCTGGGATTATATTTGCCATCTTATTTTGTGTTTTTCATTTCTCCTGCATTTCTTTTTTCCTTAGTGTGTTGTTTTAGTCTGTTTTATTTAATTTTTCTCTTCCATTGTTTACTTCTTTTTCAATCTGTATACCTTTATTCCCTTTTCTTGCCTTGTTGCACTGGCTGGAACCTCCAGTACAGCGTTGAGTAGATGAGGTGAAAGCTGGTACTTCTGTGTTGTTTTTAGTATTAGGGGAAAAGCATTCAGTGTGGGGTGTAGCTTCTTCCCAGGTGCGCTTTATCAGGTTAAGGAAGTTCTATTGCTAGTTTGCTTGGAGTTCTAATCATGAAGGGATCTTGAATTTTGTCAAATTTTTATTCTGCACTTGTAGCAATGATCATATGATTCTCTCTTTATTCTGTTAATATGGTAAATTAAACATTGATCTCATTCTTTTTTTTAAATTTAATTTTATTGTTGTTATATCCATCCCCTTTTTGCTCCCCCCTGTCCTCTTCCCCACCCACCCACTCCCCCACAAAGTCAGTCCCACCTGTTGTCCATGTCCATGGTTCCTTTATACTAGGTTCTTGTCTAAACTGCTCCCCTTCCTTGCCTCTTCCTCCCACTCCCCTACCCCGCTTCCCCCTGCCCACTGAAGGCCTATTCACTGTATTCATATATCTGGTTCTGTTTTGCTTGTTGTTAGTTTTGTTCATTACTGTCCTGTAATGGGTGAGATCATATGGTATTTGTCCTTCACTGACTGGCTTATTTCACTAAGCATAATACTTTCTAGTTCCATCCATGTTGTTGCAAAGGTTAGGAGTTACTTCTTTCTGCTGTGTGGTATTCCATTGTGTAAATGGACCAGTTTTTTGATCCACTGATGGGCATTTAGGCTGTTTCCAGCACTTGGCTATTGTAAATGGCGCTGCTATGAACATAGGGGTACATAGGTTCTTATGAATTGGTGTTTCAGGATTCTTTGGGTATAGTCCTAGTAGTGGAATTGCTGGATCAAAAGGCAGTTCCATTTTTAGTTTTTAAAGGAAACTCCATACTGTTTTCCACAGTGGCTGCACCAGCCCGCATTCCCACCAACAGTGCATGATCTCATTCTTAAAGAATGTTTTATCTGAACAGAACTTAAGTTAATGGCTATTTTCTCTTGGCATAATAGTCTTCTGAGTTTCATAATTTCTTTCCAGTTGAATAGTCAGTTGTCTCTGATGTAAAATAAACCGTGTTTTCCATCTGACAGTTTTTTAATATGGTATTTTTCAGTTATCTCATGATGTATCTAAGTATCAGTTTCTTTTTGTTGATGCTGCTGTGGATTTGTTGAGTTTCTCGTGCCTGTTGTTCAGTGTCTCATCAGCTCTAGAGCATTGTTTTGCTGTCCTGTAATATTTCCCTTTCGCCTTCTTCTTCTTTCCTTCCGGAACTCCAGTTGACGTAGGTTACACCTTCTACTCCAGTGTCCATGTCTCCTAGTCACTCACTCATTGAAGTTGTTCTTTATACTGTTATGTTGTAAACTATAATTCACATCCTGAAAAGCACACAAAACCCTCAGTGACTTATCACAAAACAAACATCTGAATAGCCACCCACACAGGTTAACAACATTACTAGCACCTCAGAGCTCCCTTGAGCTAACTCTCAATCACCTTTGCTTCTCCTGCCCCACCAAGGTGATTGTTATTCTGACCTTAATATAACCTGGCTTTCCTTTGGAGTTGTAGTAATAGCCAACCAAGCATACAGCCCTAAATTCTGTGGTTTAGTTTTTTGTTGTTGTTTGTTTTTATTTTCCTTCTTGTGAGGGAGTAAAAAAATGCTTTCCTAAGTTGAGACAGGGGCGAAGCCTGGGACCACCTGCCACTGCCCATTGCACCACTGGTTGCAAGTCTTGTGAGGATCCTTAGAACTTAACAATAGAAAAACATGCCCTGAAAGAATTGGGGAAGGCATGAGTGTGCTCCAGGAGGAGACCTCTTTGCTATTTTGTAATGCTTCCTTCCTCTTTAAGCTTCATTTGAGATCACATTTCTTCTACTTTCAATGCATGTCTGCTGGTGTCAAATTTTCTTGTTTTTTTTTTTTTTTTTTTTTGTGGTGGTTGCTATTTCACCTTCCTTCTTCTTCTTCTTCTTCTTTTTAAAGATTATTTATTTATTTATTATTTTTAGAGAGAGGGAAAGGGAGAGGGGCAGAGAGGAAGAGAGATGTCAATGTATGTTTGCCTTTCACCTTTCTCCAGCTACAGACCAGGCTGGAAACCTGGCTTGCAACCTGGTTATGTGCCCTGGCAGGGAATTGAACCAGCGACCTTTGAGTTCTCAGGCCGGTGCCTTATCCACTGTGCCACCAGCCAGGGCCTCCCCTTCCTTCTTAAATGATATTTTTCCTGGTTATAGATTTCCAAGTTGGCAGTTACCAACTTAGTTTAACCTGTTAAAGCTTTCATTCCATTGTCTTCTGATGTCTGTTGTTTCTGTTGAAAAATTGTCTGATAGTTTTATAATTGCTCCTTTGTAAGTAATAATAAAACTACCAGCTGATTTTCTCTGACTACTCTTAAGATATTCTCTTTGTGATCTGGTTTTCAGCAGTTGTAGTATGATGTACCAGGGCGTGGCTTTCTTAGAACTTAGGCTGATTCACGGTGCTTCTGGAATCACTGGCTTGTTTCCCACCAGTTTGGGAAAGTTTGCTGCATTATCTCTTTAAAAATTTGCTTCTGTCCCATCCACTCATTCCTCTCGTTTTCTAAAAGACCTTTGGTAAACTGGATTCCATAGGGCACCTGTCTTCTGTATTTGCATTGGCCATCTTTTTCTGTCCTTTGGCTTCAGCCTGTACTTATTTTGACCTCTTCTCCAGTTATATAGTACATCCTTAGCTGTGTCTAGTTATTAACTTGTATTATTTTTAGTTCTAGATTTCCTTTTCTATTTCAAATTCTCTTGACTTTTCAGCCTTCTCTTTAATCTTCCTTAACAGTGTGTAAGTGTTATTTTAATGTCAGTGTTCGATAACTTCAGGGTTTGAAACCCTGTGGTCTGCAGTTTCTATTGTTTTCTATTCATGGCATCTAATTTGGCATTCCTGCACATTTCCGATTGTGTGTCTGCCAGGTTGTTTGCAAAACTGATGGTACAAATTGGGAGCTTGGGATTGCCTCCAGGGAAGGATGTGTGTTGCCTTTGTCCGGCCTTGAGCACTCCGGGATCACCTTACCTAACTGCAGCGACTGAGGTGATGAGAAGCTGAGCTGTTTGTTCGGTTCTTCCCTTTGTCTTGGGATGCTGCCATTCGGGTCTTAGCCTAAATGAGCATCATCAGGGCCTCTCTGGTGGGCTGGGGCTCTGATCTTTATCACCTGAGGCTTTCAGAAGTTCTGCTCAGCTGCTCTCCGAGAAAAAGTCTCAGACCCCAGGCTCACTTCCATGGACCTTTCTTCCCAGCCTTCCCATCACTTGGAATAGCCCACTGCACCCTTGCCTGCTAAAGCCTGCACACTGATGTTTAAAAATATTTTCTCCTCAGCTTTATGGGTTTCCCTTCAAAAGCACTGCCCTAATGCTTCAACATTGTATTTTGTTTTACATTTAATTTAGAAACTTTTCAACGAAATACAAAAGCGGAGGGAATAGTATAACTACGCATACCCATCACTGACTTCCATGGTCACCAGCGCTCTGACACTACTGTGCCCATACCTGCCACCAGGTTTAAAGTTTTCTGGATTAGTTAAAAGTAAATCCCGATATAAACATTTCTCCTTAAGTGTTCGCTTCAAATTGTTGATTTTATTTCTTTTTTAGAGCAAAGGGAAGACAGAGAGAAAGGGAGAAACGTTGGTTAGTTGCTTCTTGCAACTAAGTCGCAGGCTTGTGCCCAGACCTGGAATCGAACCCGTGACCTTTTGTTTTGAGGGGTGATGCCCAACCCAGTGAGTGCCACCAGTCAGGGCCTTAAATGTTTGCGTTCTCAGTACGAATGAGGCCTTTGAAAAGAAATATAACCACTATCTCAATCACACTTTTGGCACAATTAACAGTAATTCATTAATAGTTTTCAATACTAGTCTGTCTTTAGTTGATTCCATTTGTTTCAAAAATGTCTTTTCATGGGTATTTTGTTTGAGACAGAATCTAAACGAGTTATTATTTTAAAAATCTCTGTTGTACCTACAGTTAGTTATTTCCCCTTTCTTAAATTATGCCACTTTTAATTTGGTATCATTTCTCCTTTTCTTGGTTAGTCTTGCCAGAGGTCCACCAGCTTTGATTTTGTTAATCTTACTGTTTGTGGCTGTTGTTCTCATTTCTTTTGGCTTTTTTGGGGGGTTTTGTACTGTTTTTCCCATCTTCTTGAGTAGCATCTCACTATTCAAATTATGTTTCCTCTAAGAGCTGCCTTAGCTGAGTTTCACGTATTTCCACCAGGAGTATCTTCATTATGATCATGCAGTTTCACATGTTTCTTCATTCTTCCTTTATCAGTTCTTGTTTTTATTTTCCATGTTAGTTTCTCAAGGTCTGAGCTATTTTTAGTATTTAATTTTTAACACTGGCATGGTAGTCATCTGCTACTGATTTCTAACTTCATCCTGTTGTGGCCAGAGAAGATGACAGTTGTCTTCACATCTGTTGAGGTTTGTTCTGATGCATCTCATGAGTCTGCCTTGAAGGATGTCCCATGCGCCTGAGAGGAAGGCGGGGCATGGCAGCCTGAGACCCGACCTCAGGACGCATCTGGGCTGTGGGCGCCCGGCACTGAGTGGGCTCCTGTGTGTGTCCTGTGTGCGCTCATGCAGGCGTGTTTGCTCTTGTGCTGGGAGGGCTTGTGATAATCACAAGGTGTCCTCCTGGCAGATTGGACGCTGTTGGAAAGAATGTGGAGGATCTGAAGCAGCTGGCCTCGTCCTTTAACTCCGACATAGACAGTGACATGCCAGGGTAAGTGAAACCAGCAGGCTGGGTGCATCTTCCTACTGGAGGGGATGGGAGAGGGGGGCCCAGGTGGGCTAGGGTAAGGGCTGTGGGAACTGGAATGGGAAGGAGTCATTGGGGTGGGGCCCCATGAAAGCTGTCACCTGGAAGCTGTCACCGTGCCTGACTACCAAGACCTTTGATCTTCATGTTGGGAAGTTGTGCCTTATTGTGCTGGGGTGCTGGGGACAGGAGTGACTGTGGATGGGGGTTGACATCTCAAAGGCCAAGGATGGGGGTTCATATTGACCTAAGCTGGGGGAAGTGCGCAGGTGACTGATGAGTGAAGGTGAGGAGATCCAGTGACGGTAGGTGATGATGAGTACGTGGTGATGGGCAGCACAGTGTGGTGATGGTGGAGAGGCTGGCAGTGAGGGGGGCAACACGTATGTGTTGGGGTGACAGGAAGTGAATGTAATAGGAAGCAGATGTGGTGATGGGTGCTGATGGGGTGATGGTGACAAGGAGATATGATAGGTGGTGGGGATGCAGTGATGGTGGCAGTGGTGACAGTGATGGGCAATGGTAGTGACAGGTGCATGGTGATGGGTGGTAATGGTGGGACCAAGATGCTGAGACAGCTGATGGTGTCCGGGGTTGGGGGCCATGGTTACTATGTCAGGGCCCCTTATTAGGGGCCAGGGAACGACCCAGTCTCCTAAGCTTTCTAAGTGTAGCCCCAGGGCCCCTCAGCACCTGCCTTATCAAAGCTCACGGCCGGCAGAGGAGCAGGTAGGTGCTAGGACGGTAGAATGACAGGGTTGTCAATGGCACCTCTGTGAATGCCCTCAGGTGGCCACTGGTCCAAGAACACCAAGAAGGTGTTCTCTTAGGAGGGCGTCTGTGTGCTGCCCCCTTGGCTGAGGGCACTGTGGTTTGTTCACCGGTGCGCTGGCTCACATAGGCCCCACACCTGCTGCCCAGGCCCTGGCTGATCTCTGGGCCACCCTGGGCAGGGAGAGACCACACGGTGCCAAGGATCTGCTCCAGCTCTGACGGCCCCCCACCAGCAGCCCCTTCCTCTTCTTCATTCTTGGAGCTTGCCCTCCGCTCTCCCTGTGGGTGACTCCTTGGGGTCCCCAAGAACAAGGCACCCGGTCAGAGCATAGGGATCCAGGTGAGCCCACATCTGCCTGGCTCAGCGGGATGGGTGGGGCCCTCCGCAAAGTGGGGAACTCTGCTTCCTGTGGTGTGGCCGCAGGGAGTTTGGGGTTGGCGCTCCATGTCACCAATGTCATACGGAGAGAAGTCTAATACCGGTGCATTTTTCTCATATTCATTCATGAATTACAGAAATCTTTTTTGCGGCTAATACCTTGTAACCAGGACTCTCCATTAATCCATCAGGAAAACCAATTCCGCTTTCACCTTTTGTACCCTTTTTGCTATGAAATCTAGGTGATTCTTGATTCTCTTTGGGGCCTGTTTCAACCCTTGATCCTGGCCTGTTTTAGATATGTCTGTACTTTGTTTGGGTTCTTTGAGCTAAAAGTCTATCTGGTTATAAAAGGTATGCCAGCCCTGGCCGGTGTGGCCCAGTGGATTGAGCACCGGTTTGTGAACCTAAGAGTCGCCAGTTTGATTCCCAGCCAGGGCACAGAACCAGGTCTCCAGCCAGGTCCCCAGCTGGAGGCAGGTGAAAGGCAACCAACCACAAATTGATGTTTCTCTCCCTCTCAGCCTCTCTTCCTTCCCCTCTCTCTAAAAGTAATGAATAAAATCTTAAAAAAATAAAGTATGCCAGACTGATATTTATATCTACATATCTGTGGCTGAAAACAGAGGGGCTGAGTGGAAAGCAACCTCACAGGGTTATCTTTTTTTTTTTTTTTTAAGATTTTATTTATTATTTTTAGAGAGAGGGGAAGGGAGAGAGGCAGAGACGGGGAGAGAAACATCCATGTATGGCTGCCTTTCACCTGCCTCCAGCTACGGACCGGCTGGAGACCTTACAGGGTTATCTGATCCTTAAATCCCTCACTGGGCTGGCGGGGTAGCCCTGCCCCAAGCACACATCTGCAGTAAAAGGCCTGTCTTTGCCTTAAACCGGCCCTGCCCATTGTTTCTCTGTCTCTGGTTAACACCTGTGCTGTGTCTTTAAAAGGCCTCTGCCTGCCACTGACGTCAGGGTGGGGAGGGCGAGGAGGTTTGCTTTCTTTTTCTCCAAAAGGGGAGGAGGTAGAAACTGAGTGGCCCGAGATGGAACGAGGCTGTGAGACAGGAAGACCCTGAGTAAAGTGGAGGCTAATATGGGGTGAGCTTGGGCGCCTTATTTATGTGTGTTGTGTGTGTGTGAGGGAGAGAGAGAGGGCGAGACAGAGGCTGAGGGAGAGTCTGAAGATGGCTCTGCAGGCGCTGTCACTGGCCACTGTGGGTCGTGCCTGGGCTTCCCCGTTGCCTGGGTCAGCAGAGGGGCTGGGAGGAGCTTGTGGCCGAGGGAGGGTAGATGAGGGCTTCCCTGCTGGGCAAGACCGACGTCCTGCCTTGCAGAAGCACTTGGGTATTTTGGAGTCTGCAGTGCGAAGGGTCTGTCCCGCGTCTGCCCCCGGGCTGTGGTGCAGGGCCCAGCGGAAGTGCTGCCCGTCTGGGCGGTGGAAGCCCCTCCACCCGAGCAGGGTGGGGCTCACAGTCCTCCCCGAACGCGGGAGGCAGATGTGCTACCGCTCACCTGGCTTCTCCCTGGTTGTACTGTGCTTGGTGTGCCTACCCAGCATTTGCCTGTTATTAGGGCAGAGCTTGACCCCTGGGAATGGGGAGCATAGCAGGGGCTCCGTCTGCCCTGGAAAGTTGGGTTTGGTGAACTTCTGGTGCAGGTCCTGCTTTCTCAAAGAGCAGGCGCCCCCCCGACTACCGTGATCCTGGCTGAGTCAGGCAGGAAGGCCTCTTCTTCCAGGCAGAGCACCTCCAGCCCTTCCATGGCTTTCACCTGGTTCTCCGTTTTCCCACCTGGGAAGCCCGGGGCTGCATGTGAACACCTGGCCCAGTGCTGGTGCCCCGCAGGCGCAGGGCACGCGGGACAGCCCTGCCCGGTAGTGCAGGGCCCGTGCACTGCGCTCCTCTGCTCGCGGTTCTGGATGTACTGTCCTCCGCACACCTGGATCTTCACCCCCTCTTCCTCTCCTGTGCTTCCTGAGTCCTTACCTCCATGTCACCTCCTCCGCGGGCCTGTGGGCTCCCAGAGGCCATGGTCTGTCTCACCCATGGCTGAGTTTTTGGCTCAAACCACAGTGCCTGGTTTGTGGGGTGTGCTCAGTAACCACTTGCTCATCGGTCGGTGGGTGGACAAGATGTGTGGATGGTGTGGAGGCGCAAAACTGCCTCCCATGCTCTCCAGGGTGGGGCAAGGGGACAGACCCCAGGTGGGGTGCTTTACCTAGATTCACAGCCTCATTTTGCCCCTGAGGCTGGAACAGGCTCCAGAGGTGTACCCTGGAAATTCCTCTTATCTGTGTCACCCCGAGTGCCCTCCTGCAAGAGGGGCGCCTTTGGGGATGGCTGGGTTGGGGACTGCTGGTCCTGGCTGTGGGGTCAGGGGCCCCAGGTCATGGCTGGCTCTTTGGCAGGTTTGGGGCAACTATTGCTGTTTGCGTGACCATCTTTGTGCTCTTCATTGTCACCATCATTGCCTGCTTCACCTGTTCCTGCTGCTGTCTGTACAAGATGTGCTGCCAACCTCGCCGTAAGCGTGCCCGCCCCACCCACGGGGCAGGGCCTGGGCTGGCCGGGAGCTGCCCAGGGCCCTGATTTGGCTAAGCTGGAGGGAGGGGTTGGAAGCCCGAGGGGCCTGACTGGGATTCTGTTCACAGCGGTCGTGACCACCACCACCTCCACCACCGTGGTGCATGCCCCTTACCCTCAGCCTGCAAGTGTGCCACCCAGCTACCCTGGGCCATCCTACCAGGGCTACCAGCCCATTGCCCCCCAGCCAGGGATGATGGCACCAGCCTACCCGGCGCAGTACCCACCACCCTACCCGGCCCAGCCTGCAGGCCCACCTGCCTATCAGGAGACGTTTGCTGGTGAGTGCCACTGCCAACTCTGACCCCTCCTGCCCCCAGAGCTGCTGAGGTGCCCACAGCCAACCACTGTCCTCTCTTTCAGGAGGTGCAGCCACACCCTATCCTGCCAGCCAGCCTCCTTACAACCCGGCTTACATGGACCCTCCGAAGGCTGCCTACTGAGTGCCCCCCGCATCTCCGGTTGCCACTTAATACATCTCTGTGTGTGAGTGTGTGTACGTGTGTCAACAGCTATGTGGGCACAGCCCTTTTCTCCCTGTGCAGGCTGTGTGTCCTGCGTGTATACTTGTGATGCTGACAAGGTGGGGGACGATCCTTGCCGGAGTTGCCAGGACCATACTTTGCTCTCTTCCTCACTTCAGATTATGCTTCCTTGAAATCTCAAAGTCAAAGTCAAACAAGGGGCAGGAGCTCGTTGCCAGACCTCCCCAGGGAGACTGGGCAGGGCACATCACCGAGGATCGCACAGCTTTTCGTGGGCTAGATGTGCACGTGCTCTCGTTTCAGAAAGGTTAGCCGCTCAAGGCCATGGCTTGTGCCCGTGGCCTGCCCCCAGGTGTGCGTCCCTTCAAAGTCCCAGAGCTGTGATGCAGGGATTGAGTGCAGCCTGGGACCGGCGAGGCTGGGTTTTGATCCCACCATTCCCGGGAGTCTGTCGAGCCTGGTAGAAGGCGGGGCAACCTTCTGAAGTCAGAGCCCCATCCACCCAACAGCTGTGCGCCTGGACTCTTCCAGTGCCCTCCCTGGGACCACACCAGGTGGCCCTGGTCCCCCAAACAAGTGGGCAGGGTGGCCTCCATCCAGCTACACACTCAGGTGTCCTCCCTGCAATGTTGTTGGTTTTGTTTTTTTTACTATTAGCCAAATATTTTGTCTATTTTCAGTTTTTAAAGTTATGTGATAGTTGCTACGAGGCTGAAACCCTGGGTCCTGGGGGGAAACTGGCTCACAGAGGAGAGGGGCCATCTGACCTGGATAGTTCCTGCTTCCCTCATACCAGCCTCAGCACACCCAGCTCCTGTCCCCCAGTCCCTTTTAGCCTGGCAGCGGGGACACCTGGGCCAATCAGCCATCTGGACCAATGGTGGAAGGGGGTCCCCAGTGGCTGCTGACCCAGACACAGGTCCCTCGGTGTTCCTCCGTCCCCCTGTTCCTGTCTGACCAGATCTGTCTCAGCTTTGTACCTGTTGATGTTTCTGAATGTGGGGTCTGCACGTTTGTTTACAATAAACGCAGACTTTTGGAGCTGCTTCCCCTTATTTCAGAGCCTGGGCTGGAGGCCTTGGGCGGCAGCCAGGAGCCACCGCCATCCCGTGCTCTAATTTCCATGTTCTCCCTGCTAGTCTGATCATCCCACTAGGGAGGGTAAGGGACAACGGCTACAAAGGAAGGTAGAGGCAAGAGACTGCTCAGTGCGGTGGGGCCTTTATTAGTCAGACTGTGTGGCTTGGCCTACTGTCCAGGGGTGGCAATAGACAGCCCGTACAGTGTGGCTACTGCGACAGTCAGCAAGGCCAGCAGGCCCAGTGGGGCCAGGAGCTCCTCCTTGGGTGAGGGTTCAGGCCTCTTCATTGGAGAAAGGCCCTTGGGCCTCCTGCTCCCCACAAGGTTGGGACTGGTGTCCCTGGCTCTGGTCCGGAGTGCAGCGACAGTGGCAGTCGATGACCCTGAGTTGGTTCCGGAGGTGGCTGTGACCTCGTACATTGGCTTAATGGTGCCGAAGGGCCTGGCGTGAGCATCCACCCACTGCAGCAGGGCCCTGGGCCTCCACTGGCAGATGCTGAGCAGGGCTAGCACGTCGGCCTCGGCCGTGTGCGAGTCCGGCGGGGCCTGCCCGTACAGGCGTGTGTAGATGCTTCCCAGGCTGTAGCTCTTCCAAGGGCCTTGCTGCGGGGGGCTGCCAGCCTGCTCCAGGGCCTTCAGCGCAGCAATGCTATCCACACAGAAGGCGCCGTCCAGAGCGCTGGCCAGGCCCAGCGCGGCCAACTCCGCCTGGAGCAGGGGGTAGTCGTAGCGGTCACCGTTGTGTGCCACCAGGCACCAGGGCCGGGGCTGGCGCTGCAGGAAGGCCAGGAGCAGGGTGACCAGGTCGGCGTCGAAATGCTGACGCCCGTGCGCTGCCAGCGAGGCTGTGCTCAGGCCAGTGATCTCACTGGCCGCAGGGCTACAGGCCTTCCCTGGAGCCACACAGAGGGAGAGCTTGTCCACCACGCGGGGTGGTGGGGGCACCATGGAAGGAGGCCCCCGAGGGGTGGGCAGGCTCTCCAGGGCACACCTGTGGACAGCCAGCAGGCACAGCTCCGTGATCTTGGGCTGGGAGAAGGGCAGTCCGGTGGCCTCCAGGTCCAAGAAGATGAGGGTCTGCATGGGCCCCGGGGGCAGGGCCTGCGAGCACATGGTGGGTACCTGCCACTGAGCCTGGGGAGGGGCCCAGGGTGGGGACTGGGTGAGTGTCCTGGGATAAGAACTAAGGCAAGGTGGGGGAGGAGGGCAGCAGCAATCTCTGGCCCTCCGGCATAGGTGGGCACTGTCGGTGATCCGTGGGACCCACTTTCAGTGCAGAAAAACAGAGGGTGTGGCTTGCGTAGTGGTCTCGACCCACTCAACTGCCTCGGAGAGGTTTGGTTCTTCCCCTAGTGCCCACTTCGTCCAGGGGTGGTGGGCAGAACCCCTGGCCTCCCCACCCTGCCCAGCCCCCTGGGGGTCCTCACTCACCAAGCACAGGCAGGCAGCAATGACCTGGGCAGGGCCCACCTCGGATCTTGCTGCTGGCCCCAGCGGCGGGGAAGTGAAACTTAGCCTGAGCCCGCCTCCCGCCTACCCGGCTAGGCCCGCCCAGCTAAGTCAGCCTGCCTGGGCCCTCCAGTCTGCACGCATCCCTCCCCAAACACCCCCCTCCACCCGCGACTCCCCAAAGGCCTCCATCTGCAGCTGCGGCTGCCGGCTGGCACAGCGCCCCAGGGCCCCCGTACCAGTGAGCCGGCAGGGAGGGCAGGGCCCGGGTTTCCTGGCGACAGGAGAAGGCTAGCTTCGGGGCTCCCAAGTGCCTGCCGCGGCCTTTTCAGCACAGACCCCTCAGCCCTGCTTTTCCAGGACTCCTGCTTCCTAGCTACGCAGTGGTTTCTTCCCATGGCCCCAGCCCAAAGCCATGACTCAGGACAATTCCACAGGCAGGGCAGGGCTCCTTCCTCCGGGCAGATTCGTTACCATGGGGACTGGCCCGGGCTCAGCCAGGAACAGGAAAGGTCCCAGCCTCCCCTGGGTTGCCTCCTGCTGCATCCCTCCCGCTCCACCCAGCCCACACAGCTGACTCAGGCAAGGAGAGGCCGGTGTGTCTCAGGCAGCCGGGCAGCTTTTAATCGGTTCCTGAGGCAGAGCAGGTGCTGGTGCCACCTTGTGGCTCGAAGCTCACAGGCCATCTCAGCCACAGTCCATCTCAGGGTCATCGGCGTCGGTCTCCGTGGCGCAGAGGTCATCCAGGGCAGCCTCTGACCCAGGACAGAAGAGGATTGGATGATGAGAGCCGAAAGGCTGGGCAAAGCCCCACCGCCCACGCCCGCAGGAACTAACCAGTCCCTTCCACGCCCTGGCCCTGCTCCCCCGTGACTGCAAGCAGTGATTCAAAGGCAATCAGGCAGGGATGCTTCTGGAAAGACCATGGCTCTGCCAGGCCGACTCAACAGATAGGAACAAAAGGCAGCTGGGTAGGTCCACCGGGAGCAGGAAGATAATGAGCCCAGTGCCTGCAGAGGGGGTGGTGGGTGCAGGATGGCGAGCCAGGAGGCCTCCGTGGTCCTTGAACCCCAGGAAAACCCCAGGTGGGCTGGGGTAGGGCAGGTTCCTCCGGCCAGCTCACCTTCACAGTCGGTCACGTCCGGAAGCCCTCGGATCAGCGTGCTGACCCCCGGCATGGCCTGGTCGAACTGGTGCAGGACCTCCACGCAGTGCACCGTGAAGAGCTTGTCCTTCTGGGACAGGCTGTGCAGCAGCAGCACTGTGTCCCTCAGGCAGCGCACTGTCCGCTGCTGCTGCTCCGTCCGTGGCGCCGGGGGCGCCCTGCGCACCGTCAGCCACTGTCTGTGCAGCATCACGGTGAGCACTCGGACCACCTGCAGGCGCAGACGGACGTTAGGACCTCACAACTTGTTCAGCGGCAGTCCCTTTCCCAGCCTCAGCGGGGTCTTCAGTGGTGGCACCAGGGGTCCTTGCAGAGGGCCGCCTCACCCACCCAGACCTGCCCCGTGGCACTCACCTCCACGTTGCACTGGCAGTTGGAGCCAGTGGCCGGGGACGGGGGGCTCTGCACACCAAGCTTAGCCAGGAGCCACACGGTCTAGAACAAAAGCAGATGGTTCCAGAACAAGCCCCCGATCACAGCGAGGCCCTTCTCTGGCTTCTCTAAGAGCTCCAACTGCCTGCCTACCTGCCAGAGCGGGGTCCTAAAGGTGGTGGTGCGGGCCCTCCCAGACCAACCTCAGGACCGACACCCATGTCTCACCAATGACCCCACATCTCCAGGCCCCAGAGCCAAGGTCAGTTCAGTGAGCAGGCAACGCCGCCACATCCCAGAACACCCTGGGGTCCACCTGATTCTATCTGAGCAGTGAGGAGCCCCCAAATGAGTTTACCTGTTGGCAGCTAAATTCTTGCTACCAAAATTAATGAAAGATCCTTGTCTCCCAAAGGAGGAAAAATTGGCTCTCAGGGGAGGGTGGGGTGGTGAAGAGTCCAACAGAGGGGCTTGGGCATTTAAAAATTTTTATTATTTTTTTTTAGTCCTTGTTTTTTTTTTTTTTTTAGAGAGAAGGGCAGGGAGGGGGGAAGAAAGAGCGAGAAATATCAATGCATGGTTGCCTTTCACCTGCCTCCAGCTATGGACCTGGCTGGAGACCTAGCTTGCAACCTGGTTATGTGCCCTAGCTGGGAATCGCACCAGCGACCCTTGGGTTTGCAGGCCGGCACCTTATCCACTGTGCCACCAGCCAAGGCAGCTTGGGCATTTTTACCTCTTGTTCCAGTTGAAGCCACTGTCCTTCCGAGGCCACCCTGTCAGGCCTGGATGTGATGTACATATACAGCAGCAGCAGCAGGCAACCCTCTGAAGAGAACATACTCGTCACTCTGGACCCCAGTACAAGCTGCAGAAGCCTGCTCGCAGCCCCTGGCCTGGCCCTGCTGCCAGCCTTCCCACCACCTGCCCTGCTGGTTTTACCTGAGTGGGAGCAGAGCTGAGGCACAAGCTCCTCATGGTCCACCAGGAGGGACAGGAGCTGGACAGTGAGCAGCACGCTGGGCAGGGGTGTCTCCGGGCTGAGGCACTGCGGCAGCATGGGGAACACGCACTGGAATCTGAAACACAGGGGCCCGGAGGGATGGGACCCTTCCAACCCAGCCCCGCAGTTCACCACTGTTCACCACAGGGAACGGGAAATTCAAGCAGGTCAGGACAGAGACGTGGTCCAGGCAGACCTGGGTTCAAATGCCGCTGACCACTACCCACTTTGACAAGGAGCAAGCAGGCGGGGCCATTCCGTTGGCCTGCTGTGGCTTAGAGACAGGTCCTCGCCTGGCACAGCGCCGCCCAGGAAGTGGAAGTTGTCTCTATGGCCCCGGGATACCCAGCCTCCACCCTGCTCCTGGGCTCTTTCTTGCCTCAGTTCCCAAACTTGGGTGAGAGAAATGTCCTACGTCCATTACCCAAGGACCAGCCAGGCTCCAGGGATCAGTGCAGGCTGGGCTGTGGCTGGGTCTCATGAGAGCACTTACTAAGCAAGGAAAACGGCCTTCTCTACTTGTTAGAACACACCAGGCCCTCCCGCAGCAAGCGTGAGAAGGTGCACACTTGGGGTGAGCATGGGGCCTTGGGTACTCTCTCCCCTAGGTGCCAGGCCAAAGGGACCACTGTCACCAAGGAACCAAGTTCCAAGACAACCCCTGCCATTTGTCCAACCTATACAGCCTCGAGGGTAGGCAGACAATGTTACGTGTCCTCCCCACATACCTGCAGTGTCTCAGCACAGAGCTTCAAGGGCAAGACACTCCCCAGCATGCACTAGGATGTGGGGTCTCCCTGTTTGGGGCAAACTCACTTTAGAGCAAATCCTGTGTTGCAGAGAGGCTGAATGGTTTCAGTTGCCAGGGAGGGCGGGGCTGTGTGGAAAACTGGACTGTAACTGGGTTATTAGACGTGGCCCCAACTAGTCCACGAAAGCCTCCTGAAACTACCCGCAGAACAGGTCCTCCTTTATATACAACAGGGGTTTCTAGTTTTTTCCTTTTAATCCTCACCCGCCGACGCTGACTTTAGAGGGAAGGGAAGGAAGGGAGAAGCATCAACGTGAGGGAAACACAGGCTGGTTGCCTCTCGCACACACCGACCAGGCACCAAACCTGCCCCCTTCTGGTTCAGGGGACAACACTCCAACCGACTGAGCCACACTAGCCAGGGGTCCCAATTGTTTGTCATAGCACCAGAGCCTTCTTCCCGTTTTTCTTTTTAAGCAGCGCCTGCACTGCTCTGGGGGGAAGTCGCTCCAAAGCCGCCGCCACCCTGGTACCCGGCGAACCCTAGTTAGCGCTACGCAGCAGAAGACAAGGTCCGAGGGAGATGTGCCCTCAAGCCCAGGCAGGGGATGGTGGCAAGGGAGCCCTTGGCCAGGCCACAGCCTGTCACCGTCACACACTGCTTTAGAGCTTTGGTCCACCCATCAGCTTCTAAGCCGAGGTCCATGGAAGCTTGTGCCTGCGTGCAGTAACGTGGAGCAACAGCGAGCAGGAGGTGGCGACAGTGACGGGAGCAAAGCTCAGGAAACAAGCGGGTTCGAGGGCCCCAAGCATGCCCGCTGGGGTTTCGGACAGGTCCCCCCCCAGCAGGACTGTCCCTCAGCGAGGACCGAGTGCCCTGTGAGCTGGGCCCCATGGGGACGTGGGCTAAGGGTGTCACTCGAGCAAGGGAGTGGAAGGCGTTTGTCTGGCCTGCGGTAAGAACCTGTGAAATGAGTTTTTGAAATCCTGTAGAAAAGGTGAACAGGAATGGAATGGTGGTGCATCCACCAAGAGGAATGGTAAAAACGTGGTTCCTGGTAATCCAGCAAACATGAAACCAGCGGCCAGCGGCTGAGCTGGGCGCCTTCCCGGCTCCTGGACCAGCTCTGAGCACCACCTTCCAGGTGGAGCAGAGCAGCCAGAATACAAGGTCTGCCCGAAGCTTATCAGCCGCCAAACTATTTCCATTACGCTGACATTGGGTTGAGACTTCTGGGAAAGACCCCGTATATTCAGATGGAAACCAGGATCCGGAAGTGTTTTTAGAAACAGGTATCCGAGCTAAGAGAGGGAAAGATATGCAACCAGTCGAGTCATTCCCTCATTGGAAATGGCCTCTTGCTGGAGCAGGGGCAGAGGTGGGGTTACTGGACTAGGTAGGGGACAGGCTGGATGGTGTTTGCTGGTCTCCCAGTCTTGAGGCTCTGGGACCCCAAGTTAGGACTTGAGGACAACAGTGCTCACGAGCTAGGTCAACTATACTATCACTGTCAACAAGCAGTAAAAACTAAACTGTGACTTACACCAGAGGTGGCAGTGATGACGGGCAGGTTCCCGGCAAGGTTAGCCTGAGGGCGGCAGGCCCTCCCGGCACCCTCTGCTTCCTCAGGGAACCCCACCAAACTTAATGTGGTTGTGATACGTGGTCATCACCTGATCCACGTATCAGGTTCAAAGGCCTCTTAGTTCAGCCTTTGTCCATCTTGGGGGCAGGACACTCTCCCATAGCAGCTAACGGCTTTCTTTTAACATGTGTCTCTCTTGCTCACCTGTTGTACAGAGGCAGAATGAAGCCAAATAAACCACTTCCTTAGTTCTCCCAATACCTGGTTTCACTTTCTAGCACTTCAGAACTCCCTGAACAAAGCCTGAGAACCTAAATCAAGGCTCAGAACTGAGCAGTACAGATAGGTCAAGACAAAGTCCGAGGGCCAAGGATGAACCCCCAGAGGTCAGATAGGACCCACAAAGAATCAAGACTCCTTTGCTGCATTATACCTGGGCAAGAAGTCGCAGGGAGCGTTTTCAGCTGATTTCACCAAAACCTTAAGGCACTGGTTGAGGACACTGGCTTGAAGGTGACCCGGTGCCGCAGAAGACAGAGCTAAGAGGCAAAGGAGCATCTTCAGTAGCGGGTGCTGGCCTTGGTCGTCTGCAGGCCCCACTGGGGCTGAGGTCCCATCCCCCGGGGAAACCAGGCCCTGGTCTCCCTCTCCAGCAGCAGCAGCAGCCCACACTCCTGACAGCAACTGGCAGGCGACTGCTCCGCTGTGGCACACCAGGTGCTGGAGGATCCTCAGCGAAGCCATGCACACGTTTCCCAGGAGGCAGAGCGAGTCCTCGGGGCTGGCTTCTCCCCGAGAGCTCCCTCGAGAGGAATGTGCTGGTGAGTCCCCCGGGGCTCCGCTTCTCTTGGCGACTGACGCATCCTGCAGCGCCTGGCAGTGTAAGCCAATGTAGAACTGCACCAGGGGGAGGAGATGCACAGCGCCAGGAAACTGGCAGAGTGGGAAGGCCCTTCCGCCCCTCTCTGCCGGGTCTCCGTCACATGAGCCTTCATCCCTGGCGATCATGTTCAGTCCAGTAAGTGCCAGGCTCTGGGCTTCTCTAAGAGCCGAGATGGGAAACGACCCATCTCGAGAACCTATGGCCCTCAGGTTTGAAATCCCAGTCAAGGTACTAGCAACAAAAAGAAAACACACAAACACGAGATGGAGATAGAGTGAAAGGCCCCAACAACCCGCCCGCCAAATTCTCTAGTCACCCTGCCCAGCACGTGGACCTCTCAGGCTGGCCAAATCCCAGAAAGACTTGCTTCCTGGAAACTTCATTCTACACCAGCTTTTCAGGAGCCTGATACTTACCTGCTAAACCCCAGTGGCTGCGACAGGGTGCCTGTGGGAGCCTCAGGACAACTGCTCAGGAGGTGGCACAGGCTGAGGGACGACCCTGGGACCAAAGGCTGCTTCAGGAGCAAGTTTATCAAAGTGGAACCTGCAAAGAACAAGGTGACTCTTGAAGGTTCTGGCATGGGAGGCCTTTCTATGGCCTCAGAGGAAAAAGGGAGGATTTCTTGGGTGCTGGCTGTTCTCTAAGCTGCCACTAAGCCCCACCAAGACACCTGTGGGTGCTGAGGGCTCTGGGACATACCTGCTCTTGGTCCCTTCCACTTTCTGCTTAAACCATAACTACAACTTCCCTGGACCCTCTAAAGGGCTGCTGGAGCACTGGTCCCAGCGCTGTGGACAGTTCACCAGGCACTGATCGCGGACACTGGCAGCATCGCAAAGGGTCATAGGAGCCATGTAGGCCCCCTGCAGAAGGAGAAGGGATTCTGGTACCTTGAGTGCTGGGTCGCCGCATCAGGCTGTCGACAACACATCTCTGGGCTTCTTCTTGCTTTACGGAGTCACCTCCCAGACTGTGGGTCTTGTTTTCTGAAACTGGATAAAATGTGAATCAAAACTTGAGCACAGCCTGTGAACCCAAAGGCTGCAGGTTCAATTCCCCAGCCAGGGCACAGAACCAGGTTGCAAGCCAGGTCTCCAGCCAGGTCTGTGTCTGGAGGCAGGAGAAAGGCAACCATACACTGATGTCTCTCTCCCTCTCTGCCTCTCTCCCTTCCCCTCTAAAAATAATGAAGAATCTTAAAAAATAAAAAACAAAAAAACAAACTTGAGCACAAAGGCACAGACATATCAGAAACCCTTAAATGTAACAAGTTTAGAACCCGGATTCTTCTACTGCTTCTAGCCAAAGCAACTCAAAGACTATGCGTCCTTTGCCTTCCTCAAGTTCAACAGGAACTGGCACAAGGAAAGGAAAAGGGAACTTTTTGGTAGGAAAAAGTTGTTTGCCCCACTTCCAAATGAGGCAGTAACAGGAAAGCAGTAGCCGCTAACGTGTACAGGGTGCGTGTGATCAATCGGCAATTACTTTGACTCTCCTTATTTCATGTGCTCGTTAATTTTGAAAAACTATGTTTCTAAGGTTATGACTTAACATCACTGTTTCAGATATAAGGTATTATATTCTGAGAGCCACTGTCATGTTGAAGGAATACGATGTTAGAGCACCACAATTTCTGGACTGCGTGCAGGGCCAACTGCTAAGGAAATTGCGGACTTCAATACCATCCCTTTACATAGTTTACAATGTGAAGGTGTACGATGCTGATCCTGATGTTGCTACACCAATAAGGAAAACGCATAAGGTACGCAAGGATCGCACAAGTCCAGATATTGTAGACAGAGTCCAGGAGATCACCAATGAAGATCCAGGATGTTTCACCTTGGCCTTTTGAAAATAGTTGTACCATGGATGAAACAAGTCACAAATGGATGTCATTTTATCTTCCAACATGGCACATAACATCAAAAAGGTACAAGAATTTCTCAGTGTCAATGTTCCTGAATTCTGATCCAAGGAAATCTGGCTACTTAGTTCACCAAATGCAAATCCTTTAGACTATTATGTATGGAGCATTTGTGAGAGAGAAGTTAATAAACAACCTCATTCCAACATAGAGGCTGTTAAAGCTAAGACTGAAAACATTATGATATCAATGGATAAAGAAAAATTAATTAAAGCGTGCTCAAAATTTCAAAGTCAAATCGAGTCTATTATTGCAGCAAATGGAGACTTTTTGGAACAACTTAAAAAATAACGACTATACATACTCTTGGTTTCTCTTCAAAACGAATAAATCTTTCACCTTTTACTGAAATAAAATAAATAATGACTATGTTTACGTATTCACATATAAGAATAAATTTATTTCAGAACATAACACTTTTGTGGTATGTTGTTTATTTTACTAAAATTTGCCAACGGATTGCGTGCGCCCTGTATATGGTGCTTCTGTTCCCAGCACAGTTCTAGGAGCTTCACAGGCTAGCTCACATGTTCCTCACAGCAATCCTACGAGGGGTTGTCAGTAGCCCGGTTTTACGTACAGGACAATGATGGCACAAGGTGAAGGGACTTGCTCAACTCACATAAGCCAGCAAGGACTGTGACTCGGCCTCGAGGCCAGGCCGGTGGGCTCCGTGGCCTAATCATGACTACGCTACGCAGCTCCTCTGGTTGCTAGGCTCCAACAGCATGAACGGCTGTGGCTCTCAGAGGGGTGTGACAGCTGGTGATTTGACAGAGCTGATGGTGGATGGGGAGAGGGGCTGCATGTCTGAGTTGTAACATAAGTTGGCACAGCACAGTCTGAGTAAAAACCCACTAATGCTGGAATGTCTCTCCAGAAAGCAGTAGCATTCCCTCTGTTTGACCTGGGCTATGAAAGGAACACGTGTCCCTGCCACTAGCTGTGTTTTTGGCATGTCAACGGGTGCTGACTGGGAGGTGTTAAAAGACATTTGCCAGCCCTGGCTGGTGGCAGAGTGGATTGACACTGGTCTTCGAATCCAAAGGTTGCTGGTTCAATTCCCAGCCAGGGCACATAACCAGATTGTAAGCCAGGTCTCCAGCCAGGTCGGTAGCTGGAGGCAGCTGAAAGGCAACCATACATTGATGTCTTTCTTCCTCTCTCCCTTCCTCTCTCTCTAAAAATAAAAATAAAAAAAGACGCCTGCCATTGCTTTGATGTACTTCCCTTCCAAAGCTGCATCAGGGCTTCCTTCACCTTGAACGTGGCCCAGACTCAGTAACTAGCTTCTAACAAACAGAATGGGGCAGAAGTGATGCTATGTGACTCCCAAGGCCAGGCCATAAATAGGAGTTTCCACCTGGCTGCCTCTCTGGGTCTGCCTGCTCTAGTGAAAGCCAGTTACCAGGTTATAAAACCAGCCAAGGAGCCCTCTGGAGGGGCCCATGTGTGGAGAGGGATCTCACTGCCAGCCATGTGAGTGAGCCACCTTGAAACAGATCCTACAACCTCAGGCAAACCTTGAGGGGTTCCGGCCCTCGCAGGGACAAAGCATTTGGACAGTGCCCAGTCAGAACTGCTGGCCCAGAGAGGCGGGAGGAAATACATACTTGTTGCTTGAAGCCACAAGCGTGGCGGTCTGTTGCACAGTAATGAGATGACGGATAGGCTGACTTACCCTCTCTGCCCACCAGCGACTGGTATCCTGGCTCTGTCTGGCAGGGGTGGGGAAGGGACATGTTAGCATTAAAAGACTCCTTTGTAGGGAAAGACGGTTTTCCAAATTGTGGAGAACATGCTTCTGGCTTTAGAACCACCGAAGGGCTTTTCCTAGGACTGGAAAAAGTTAACTATGAAAGTAAAGTAATGATTCTGCTAAAACCACTTAAGAATACCTGGTTATAAAACTTATAGCAAGCTTTGAACTTTTCATAGGATTTATTTGCCATGTGTTTGTCATTCTTTGTCAGGACAGCAATGTAAAATCCAAGGCATTTTCATAATTAATGATAAAATATTGGCATTTAAGGTGACATGCCTAGATCTTGAGAGTATTACACTAAGTGAAATAAGACTCGTGGATGTAAAACAAAATGCAACAAATGAATAAACAAACAAAATGAACAAACTCATAGACAGACAACATTACGGTGGTTTACCAGAGGGGAAGGAGGGTGAGGAAAAGACAGAGGATAAAGGGGTCAAATATATGGCAACATAAGGAGACATGACTTTGGGTAGTGAGTACACAATGGAGTACACAGATGTTACATTATACCTGTACACCTAAAATTTATATATTAACTAATGTTACTGCAATACATTAAAAAAAAAAAAGAAATATAGTAAGACATCAGTGCAGTAGTAAAAATGCAAAGCAGAAGGACAATTCAAGGCATTTTGACCCAAAGCATTGAGAAAATCTTTCATTTCCATAGTCTTCTAATCACCCAAAAATATTGGTCATAATTCCATTAATATTTCTAATTCCACTAAAACCTATTTTCAATGTGAAATGACCTCTTTTTCTTTTTTATTATTTTATTTCATTATTTTTAGAAAGAGGGGAAGGGAGAGAGGCAGAGAGGGAGAGAGACATCAATGTATGGTTGCTTTTCACCTGCCTCCAGCCACAGACCTGACTGGAGACCTAGCTTGCAACCTGGTTCTGTGCCCTGGCTGGGGAATTGAACCTGCAACCTTTGGGTTTACAGGCCGGCGCCTTATCCACTGTGCTACCAGCCAGGGCTATGACCTCTTTTTTAATAGGGAATGAATTAAAAGATTTTCAGTAGAAGGAGGGTCAGTTAAAAGGTGTGTTGTGCACAGTGGATAAGGTGCCGGCCTTCAAACCCGAAAGTCGCTGGTTCGATTCCCCAGCCAGGGCACACAACCAAGTTACAGCCATGTCTCCAGCCAGGTCCACGGCTGGAGGCAGGTGAAAGGCAACCATACATTGATGTTTCTCTTTCTCTCTCTTTCTCTTTAAAAAAACAGGTGTGTCATGTCTTGCAATTTGAAAACTGAGCCAGCTCCTCAATGCCATGGAATTTATGTTAGAGAAGCAGCCTTGACTCTGATCAGACAATGCCCAGGCCCTTCTGTATGAAGAGGTGAAGATGGACTCCCTCTGCTCTCCTAGCTTACCTGGACTACACAGGTGAGAGTTCAATCTCACACCCTGCCCATTAGAAGCAAAGGCAACAGAAGCTCAATAGTGAGAAAAAGACACCCTGACCCGCACTATTCAAATTTCAAGGCTGATACCAACACTGTGCCAGACTTTTCTGGCAGGCAGGGAGCCGATCACAGATCAAGGACAAGTCCATCACATCTGCAGCCCAAGCAGGGGCTGGGCCCTGGCTGGTGGCTCAGTGGACTGAGTGCCGGTCTGTGAGGCAAAGGCCGCCTGCCGCTAGGCCCCCGGTTGGGCTTCATGAGAGAGGCAACCAATCAATGGGCATCTCGCACACTGTTGTTTCTCTCCCTCCCTCCCCTTCTCTCTAGAAGTAAATTAAATAACATACAAACAAGTAAAATGGGGCTTTTAAAAAAACAAGCAAGCAGGGGCTGCTGGACAAAGATCCCAGGGCAGCAAATGAGAAAAAATATTCCAAGTAGCAGGGACTGAAGTATGGTTGGGGTAAAATCAGTTATTTAAAACAAATTATGTAAAAAAGAAGACAGGCCTACTCCGAAAGTTTAGAGATGATCTTTCCAGTCTTTCCTAGCTGGAGAGGTTGCATTCATAACGTCCCACACAGAGGAAGCACATCTAGGGTGTGGGGCTTCCATGCTGTGATGCCCCAAACCAGTCAAGCCCCACCCAACCCGCTGAGGCCTTGAGCAGAGGACCCAGACCCCCCGGCAGTCCTCACGGGCTTCCCCAGGACTGGCCTGACATGTCCTTCAGACTTGTTACTGAACAACTCAATCATGAACTCTCCCTCCAGCCCGTCATTACCTGCCGTGGGAAACAGAGGGAACAGCTGGTTTATTTGCTCGTTCGTTGCTTTGAAGCTTTGTCCGTAGTTCATTCATCTCAGCATCTTTAAACTGGAGTTCAGACTGCAATGACTGGAGCTGGAAGGCCAAGAAACACACTGTATCATGTACACAAAACTGTCTCTGGGATTCAAAATCTCAAACTAACGAAAAACAGACAAGGAGAAATAAGAATCAAAGTCTGCTGTGACATGTCCTGAAGTGTTCAGCTTCAGCCTTCTTTCTGAAAGACGTTATGGTATTCTAGAAAGAAATTTTGACCTGAACCATTGTGAGGTAGTTTGTGAGGGTTCAAATACAACTTACTCAGACTCTGCACTTTAGCTGACCGATGACAGAAATACCTGTCCTCATGGCTGGGGGAATTAAATGAGCAAAGTCAAGCATCCAGGCATAGAGCTTGATAAGGTGCCATATCTCACAATAACATGTCGACCTTTTAGTGAATGGAATGGTGCATATTTGCAGGTCTTCCTGGAAGTCAGGGCAGTGCATTTGGAAGTTTCACCAAAACCCCGCACAGAGTGTGGAGACCTGCTGCCCTGGCCCACAGCGCGCCTATAGCCAACAGTGGCTGTCGCTCCCCAGCATACTCAGTGCCAGGCACAGCACTGGACACAGTACGGGGAGACTCCTGCATTCTCACAACAACCCTCTGCTTCTTTCCTAGGACAGGTAAGCGATAGGAGCCACAGAGCTTCAGTCACGTCTGCGAGGTCAACCCCTGGCTGTGATAGAGCCTGGCAGCAGATCTGGTGTGTCTGACTGCAAATCCCTTGCTCTTCATCATGGATATGGAAAGGCAACCACTGTGGTGAGAGCTGGGCGCAGGCAGAGCTTCTTTAGTGTTTGCTAAGTTTGCTGAATGAAGGGATGGCAGAATAAGACCCCACGTCCTTGAGAATGAAGACTCGGTAAGGACAGTGGTGGGATACACTGGACCCCTACTCTTTTCCTTCCCAGAACAGCCTCTCCCTCCCCTGAGAAACAGTCATTTTCCTGCCTCTGGCTGCGTGATCTGAATGAGAGCTACTGTCTCTGTGGGGACAGTGACTGGCTTCAGGACAGGCACCTGACTCAGGTTAGATCAGGTTTAAATTTTAAAACTTCCCCAGAAATTTTAAAGTGGAGATAGGAGCCCAAGCCTTCAGCCTTCTCCAGAGCTAGGAAATGGGAGTTCGGGGCTCCAGAGAACACACCCTCCGCATGAGGTAGCCCCTGTCTCCAGCAGAGGGAATAAAGGTGAGTCCTGGCAAAGCTGGGGTCATTCCAGGCCCAGCACACCGTCTTCCCCAGACGTGGTCACAGAAGCCAATGCCTTTCCTTCCAGCATAAACTAAGCCAGTTGAGGTTCTGATCCGCCAAAAGAGCCCTAATTTAAATCTGTTTCTGAAAAGTCTAATGATTTAGTCCTGCTGAGACCAGATACCATAGAAAAGCAGTTTCATCTGAGTCCTTTTCCAATCTACCCACAGAGCCTTAAGAAAAGGACATACAATTAGCCAGGAGCAGAAAGCATTTGACACAAAGAACTGTTGAAATTGGCCTAGAAGGTTTACAGGTAACATTGGTCATTGTTTCTAAAGGAACTCAGCAAGCAGGCAAACCTGGTGTCCATAATGACCAAGACAAATGCTTTGGCTCACTTTTTTTGAGAATTCCTTTTCTTTGTCACTCAGTGCTTGAGTTTTCTCTTGTTCAAAAAGGAAATGTGATCTTCTTTGTTCCTCTAAAATGGATTCTGTCTGATGCAGTGAGTCCCGCAAAATTTTAATTTCTCCATTTTTAATGAGAACTTCTTCTTCCATTGCCTTCATCTGTAAATCACAAATCAATCTTGTGAAAAGCTTGTAAGGGAAATTGTATATGAACTATTCCAACATGTAGCTGGGGAGATGGAGAAAGCCCATGTAACATATGTTTTACAGATAGATCACTGAGTGCTCAAAATACCTGTACCAACCAGATGCCACCAGGGTTTGCTAGGCTCACTCATGGAACTGCTGATATTCAGCAAGACAGCTTAAATATGCTTGTCACTCCCTCCTGCAGATTCTGCAGGCCCAAGTAAGTCTCAAACAACATGGATCACACACTTCACAGAACTGAAATTCCACATTATGTTCCTGATTTTCCTAGGGACGCAGGTTGATCATATGAAGGGTGTCTACCATTTTTTGCAAAACTTCAAATGAAAACAGAAACCACTATGATGCGTTCCTTATATGACACATGCTATAAACTTATCTCTGGGCTAAAATAAGAAGCTTGTATCTCTTGCCCTGGCTGGTAGCACAGTGGTTAAGGCACCGGCCTGCGAACCCAAAGGTCGCAGGTTCGATTCCCCGGCCAGGGCACATAACCAGGTTGCAAACCAGGTCTCCAGTCAGGTCTGTGGCTGGAGGCAGGTGAAACGCAACCGTACATTGATGCCTCTCTCCATCTCTGCCTCTCTCCCTTCCCCTCTTTCTAAAAAATAATGAAATAAAATCTTTAAAAAAGAAAAAAAGAAGAAGAAGAAGAAGCTTGTATCTCTTTTTGGATCTCATGTACAGGGTTTCCTTTCTTGCCTGGAATTCGGTTTCTTTTCTTATTTTTTTAAAGATTTTATTTCATTATTTTTAGAAAGAGAGGAAGGGAGAGAGGCAGAGAGGAAGAGAGACATCAATGTATGGTTGCCTTTCACCTGCCTCCAGCCACAGACATGATTGGAGACCTGGTTTGCAACCTGGTTATGTGCCCTGGCCGGGGAATCGAACCTGGGACCTTTGGGTTCGCAGGCTGGCACCTTATCCACTGTGCTACCAGCCAGGGCTGTTTGTCAGTTTTAAGACACACACAGTCAGGATGGGGATTCAGTTTCTTTTAGCTTAAATTTTTCTGGCTTTCATTTCCCAGCCTTTCTCCATTTATGGGGTGACTTATGGACTCTTTGTTTTAAAAACTTTTACATATTTTACTGCACAATGTGTATATACATATATATATATGAGTGAATTAGCTGTAAAAACCACAAGTTAACTCACTTACCTTTTCTTTAAGTTCTTTGTATTGGGCCTGAAGTAACTCTAATTCAAAATTATCTTTAACTTGAACACTTTCTCTGTTTTTCCCCGTAGGATTTTTGGACATTCCATCTAATCTGGGGACATTAGGAAGACCTGTAAAATACAGTTCCCACATACTTTACAGGACCCAACATTTTCTCACTTTTGCCAGACAACGCTGAAAACAATCACTCTTGAAAGCAATTTAGAGAAAGATCTAGTTAGCAATATAAGTATTTTCCAACCTAGAAATATGATTCAAACTCTTAAATGATTCTTACAAAATAACAGGTCCTACTACCCTCCCCCCATTGCCCATCTAATTTAAGTCTCAGTTAAAGGCTGACAGGCACTGTGAAGATCTTACTGGTCAGAACTCAGTGATCTATTACTCAACAATATTTACTAAACACCTACAATGTGCCAGGCATGATTTAGTCTCTAAAGGTACAATGGTGAGTAAAATGGATTGCCCTTACCCTTGGTGGAACTCACAAGACATTAAAAAATGATCACATGTATAAATGTAAAATTGCAACTGTGAGAAGAGCTGCAGAGAACAAACATAGGAAAGCCTATGGTAGGGGGATTTGATCCAACTGAGTGACTGGAAGGCTTCCCTAAGGAAGGGATGACTGACCTGAAAGTTGAAGCACAGGCAGGAATTAACCAGATAAGCTGGGGTAGGGAATGGATGGAAACAACACCCAGTCAATGTACAAGAAACAGGAACGCGCAAAGTTTCTGTATTGTAGAGAAGCAGGGAGAATTCAAGGAATAAACCAAGGTCAGTGTGGTTAAACCCGAGAGGAAGAGGGAAAGGGGCAGATTGTACTGGGCCTGTCAGGCCATGTTAAGAATTTGATCAGTGGGAAGTCATTAAAGGGTTTTCGGTTAAGGTGTTCACCTGCATCAGGGTGAGACACAGCCAGGTTTGAGTTTTGCAAAGATCACTCTGGCTGTTGTGTGAAGTCTGACTTGCAGGGCATCAAGACTGGAACTGGGAAGACAATTTAGCTGACTATTTATCCAGGGGAGGGGTGATGGTAACTTAGATGAAGGAGATGGTAAGAGATTATGCAAATAGGATGGATTCTCTATATTAAGGAGGCAAAGTTATGGGATTTGAAAAGGAATTAGACATATAGTAAAGGAAAGGGAGCTACTGTTAAGTGCCACCTGATGGACAGTGGTGCTAGTCACTGTTGTGTGGAACATTTGGTCATCAGCCTGTGTTTTCTGAATGTCTACTTTTCCAGGCACCTTGTTGGAGATGTGGAGGATGACTGTGGTTTCCAGAAAATGCCTGTGCAATTTAAGATGCCTAAGAGACATCCCAATAGAGATACAAGGTGCCCTCCAAACCTTTCTCTTTCTGGGACTTCACTCATTCCCCAACTGGCACGGAAATGCCTTGAAGGAAGGGGTTTTTGTCTTTTGCTCATTGCTAAGTGTGCTGCAGCTCCTAAGGTTTGGGCACCTAGTCCAATTTATTAGTTGTAAAAATCTCTTTTATCTCCTGCCTCTGCCAGGTCCCTCTTATGCCCATGCTGTTCAAGGCAGGCAGTGGTCTTCATCAGATCTAAAGCTTCCCAAACCTGTTACAAGAACGGGACTCCATGCCTAGGTAGTGATGGCTCCGATGGCGGTGGGAGTCATGTCCCAAGGCTGTTTGTTGGAACTACGAACCGAGTGGCTCTAATTTCAGAAAGTGAACGGTTTGACATTCCCGATTCATTCCTCTCCAACATCAAGGGACCTTTTGGGACACAACCGCTGTGTAAACCAAGCTGTTCCCATATTTTAAAAGGGGGACGGGCCAGCGTGGGCGCAAGCTACCGAGAGCAGCGGTCGCCATCGGTTTCAAAGCCACAGCCACTAGGGTAAGTCTGGCGAGGTCGGCATCACCCTCGGGGGCAAGGCCCCTACGAGCACTCACTGGATACATCCCGAGCCGCGGACGGGCACTGACTCAGGGCCTGGGACGCCAGGCTGTCGAGCTCCTCCAGGTCATCTGCAGTGAAATCCCCGTGAGGGCCGAACGGGTCTTCGGGATCCAGAGTTGAGGCTGCGGGGAAGCCCCGGGCCCGCTTGTTCGGAGGCTGCCGGATGCTGGGCGGCGGACCAGGACTAGGCGCCAGGGGCCCGCTCCGCCTCCTGCTGCCCGGTGCCGGGGTTCCAGCCATGCCTGCCGCCGCCTCCCAGTTTCCGAAACCTCAGCGCGGGAGGCCGGCGAGCTGGACCAACGGCGCGCGCGCTGCGGACACGCCCGCGAGCCCACGGGCCAATCAGCTGCCAGCCTGCGGACGCGGAGAAGTGACGTAATCGGAGCGCGCCGCAGGGCCCCGCCGAGTGCCTGCCCTTCTAGGCGAAGCGGCCTGTAGGCGCTGTTCGGTAGGCTGGTTGCCGGGACGCTGCGGTGCGATCTGAGCTACCCTCGCCGCCCCATCGCGCGGCTGGCTGCGCAGGGGTACACGGCCGCGCTGGAGGCGTTCACCCTGGCACTCGCGCGCGTGTGAATCGAGGCCTCGCTGCCCCCCGCCGGGCCCACCTGGACCCACCTCTCACAGTCCGAGAGGTTCCCTTGGGGAGGAGACCGGGAGAGTGGGGTTGGACGGGGAGTACGAATAGAACTGTTGGTGAGCAGACATGTTTGCGAACAGCGAATGTTTTGAATGTGTACATTGAGGTAGGTCTGGGGAAGAAAGTCCAAGGAGAAGAGGTGGTCCGGGAGAGGTTGTGCCTGCGTTGGAGGGAGGTGGGAGCGAATTGCTCAGGCGGTTAACATCATTCCTTTCTCTGAGAGCGCTTGAGAGGTTTTGTCCCAAATGCCAATCATAAAGGAATGAACGAGGCCTGAAACGTCAAGGAAGGCCCCTTGGGAGTGGCACCAGGGCTGCTTCACAGGTTGAGTGCGTGAGACTGGCACATAAGACTACTCAGACAAGAATACACCACCAAAGTGGGGGTCACATACGTGCCAGGTAGGCGTTATCTGTGGTAGAGAGAAGGTAAGGGTTTCAAAGAGGAGCAGAGTCAAATTGGGCTTGAGTACCTGACAGCATTTTATTGGGCAGCAACCTTGTGCAGGACAGTTAGAAGGACCGGGGTGCTGGAAAGGAACAGTGACAATATTGTCATCCTTGCATGCTCTGTGCCAAACTTAGCCTGCAAATGTCCTATGAATGTCTGTGAAAGCAGTAAATGAAAGAGGGATGGTTGTCAGGTTGCTTAAGAAGGTCTTGAATACCTGAGTTTACTTCTTTAGGGTAGTTGGTAGTTTGCCTCAGCTAGCTACCCCAATGTCCAATGCTTAAGTTGTAATTGCTGTAGGTCTCTGGTTCTCTAAAGACAGGACTGTCCTTGAATTGTCAGAAGGGCTGAGTTCCACTGCCAGGGGCAGTGTGCTGGCACTGGCTCTCAGAAGGGTTGTTCTTGTTCTCAGCAGCACAGGGTCAGGTGTCAGCTGGTAAGCCCCCACAGGGAATGCTCAAGTCCAAAGTTGCTGGCTGTTCAACTTGCAACTTTCCAGGAGAGGACCAGAGCAGGCTTTTTCTTTCTCTTTTTCTTTTCTGTTACTATCAAGCATACGAGTCATAAAATAAGACCTCAATCTCTCAAAACATCTTCCAGTTTTGACTTAGCAAAATCTGACCAGTTCTAGAGATCTTTTTGAGTACACATTCTGAGAGAGAACTTAGCACTATTCCTATAGTTGTATCAAGGATTCTGGAGGGGAAACCCAAAGACATGTGCCTCTGACTTGTTCCAATACATAAGCACTTAGCATATATTATGGATGGCCTAGAGTCAAGGGTGATAAATGTCAGGAGAAAAAAATGACAGCGTGAGAGACATTGGGACTGTCACTTCACAGAGTGGTCAGGCAAGAGTCCACTACTGTTATGTTCTCCAAAGGGAGTTTTTCCAGTATCCAGAAAAGTGACAGGCAGAAAGAAGTTGGTGATAACACAGTGAGGTAGGAACTCCCTTGGAATATAGGGCACTGAAGTTCAAATGGATTAGGATGATGAGTGGTAGCTACCAAAGGGCAGGAAGTGGTATCCAGATCCCTTAGGGCCTCACTGGTCCTTGTAGGGGCACTGGCTTTTGCTCTAAGAAGCCACTGAAAAATTCCAAGCCAAGGGAAAACAAAAGTATAACTTTATAGTTTAGCAAGATCACTCTGGGTTCTAGGTGAAGATTAGACTGTAGGGAAGCAAAGGTAGGGTCAGGAAGGAAGACAAAATTTTAGGAGACTGCAGTAATCCAGGCGAGGGATTTTAGGGATGGGGGTGTTGGAAAAAGTATTAAGGGGCCAGATTTGACTTTCCTGATGGGTTGGATGTCAGGTATAAGACATGAGAACCTAGGAAGGACCCTTCTGAAGTCCTCATGGTAATGCAGACATGGGGATGGGGCAGTAAGCTTGGTTCTTAGGAACCTCCTTCCTGCAGTTTTCTTCCCTTCGTAACACTTACCGTACGTTTGTCCTGCTCCTCTCCCTCTATGGAGGAGTTTTTTGACAAGAGGAACTACTCAGCTGTTGCTGATACAAGCCTAGCCTGCATGTGACAGACTCCTTACAAGTACAGATGAACCAACCCCATTTAAACAACTGCCAATGTGAAAAACATGGCTTTTCTTTCCAAACTACAAATTCTTCTGCTAACCTCATGTAACATATTCTACCAGGTATACCACCACACAGAAATGACAGCTGTTTGAAACGAATGGTTTAATTCCAGGTGGTACAGAATTCGGGATGGAACAGACTGAAGACGACACTTTTGACAGGATTCTGGGCTGGGTTTGCTTGGACCTCACAGCTAAGGTTGAAATGGCAGAGTGAGAAGAACTAAAGAGATGAGCCACTGCATAACTATTATTATTATTATTATTTTACAAAAGTTTATTCTTAAATGTACAATAGACTCTAAGACAATACTTCATTCTACCTATCGGTGGCAAGAGATGTTACGACAGGGAATCCAGGTGTTAAAACAGGAATGGAATTAAGGATCACCATCATCTCAGGCACAAGGAACTGCTCACTTTTTGCCAGATTTCTTAATTCCACCTGTAGCTGCAAAAGGATAAAAAAAAAAAAAAAAAAAAAAAAGTCTCAGGGAAAAATACATTTCTTATGGTAGAATCCCCAGGGCCTTATATAGCTTCTAGTAAGGCTCAACTCTCATACTGGTCATTCTTTTTGATAAAAGCACGTATAGGGCTTTATCAGTAGTATATATTCTGGCCCTGCCTGGTGGCTCAGTGGATAAGGCACTGGCCTGTGAACCCAAAGGTCACTGGTTCCATTCCTAGCCAGGGCACATAACCAGGTTGCAAGCCAGGTCTCCAGCAAGTCCATAGCTGGAGGCAGGTGAAAGGCAACCATACATTGATTCTTCTCTCCCCTTCTTCCTCCCTCCCTGCCCTTCTCTCTGAAAATAATGAATAAAAGAATCTTAAAAAAAGGCCCTGGCTGGTGGGACAGTGGATAAGGCACTGGCCTGCGAACCCAAAGGTTGCTGGTTTGATTCCCAGCCAGGGCATATAACCAGGTTGCAAGCCAGGTCTCCAGCCAGGTTCGTAGCTGGAGGCAGGTAAAAGGCAACCATACAGTGACATCTCTCTCCCTCTCAGCCTTTCTCCCTTCCCCTCTCTGTAAAAATAATAAAGTCTTTAAAAAAATTATCAAAAAAATATAAATATATATATATTGGCCCAAGTGATGGCTACACACTAGTTTGAAGCTACACTGTGTTACAGTTTTCACAGATTGGCTCATTTAATGCTTATCCCCTCCCAACCCATTTTACAGAGTGAAGTCTTCATGTCAGGTATTGTTCAAAGTTGTAAACTGGTGTGTGATGCCACCAGGATTCCAACCCAGGCACTTGGACATCCAAATCCACATTAACTGACACATCATACCACACTACCTGCCATATGTTCCTGGGGTCTGATTTACTCAACACCTTTATTTTACCTAACTTATAAAAGACTATATATTTGGCACATAGTAACTTAAAGACACAGTTGTAGAATTAAGTATGCCTAATATAGGAATGAAGATCCTACTATGACAAAATAAACCTTAAAAAATTGGATGATGTTTAAGAAAAATAGTACAGGATTTCATTAAGGACTGACCTTTTCTCTATATCTATAGTATCGCAGATTAGGAATCTCCATAGCTAAAATCTCAATGCTGTGTGGATCAACAGGAACGAAACCCATTGGGACAGAGTTCTTGGGAAGCCCTAGATGATACTCCCACCACCCCAACCTCTACTGCCCCCAGTGTGGTCACAGTGATCCAAAAGGACGCAGACAACTGTGGAGGAAATAATCACTAATTTGACTAATGTAAACAGCATTTAAAAAGCATAGAAAATATTGGGGCTGTTTCGCTTGAAAAATCTTGATATGAATTCCCCTTACATAAAGGAAAACACAGAATGGTAGGTTAGGTTTAAAAAAGTAATTGGTGCATTAGCAAGCCAAGGCGCCTGTACTTCTATATTTTAGGACGGGCATCCAGAAGTTAAAAAGACCGGATGCAACAGTATTTACTAGCGTCAACAATGTGAATAATAAGTAATGAAGGTTGAAATCAGACATTAGGACAAGAAATTGTGGACGATATCTGGAATCCAAGTGTACGAATGGCGTTTGAGATACAAGAACCTCTATGTTGCTATTCCTGCCGCTTCCCTAAGGCAGGCAAGTCCAGAATGCCTGGGAGGCAGGCTTCCTTTGCAGTCCCGGACTGGCTCCCACCACTTCGTGCTGTGGCGAGTTCAAGCCTGGCTAGGGCCGTCCTCCGCAGGCACGGAGAACCGAGCAGGCAACGGACCTACTCGGCCCGCGTCCCGACTGATGCTCGGAACGTCTGGCCGGCTTGGGCTCTACCTGGCCCTCACTTACCCAGGGGGCCCTTCCCCGCGGCCTTCGCTTTCAGCTCCTCAAGCTTCTTCTGCTCCTCTTTTTGCTTCTGCTTGAATGCCTTATCTTCCTACGGGGAAGCAGAGCAGGGTCACTGCAGGCGGCTTTCCCAGCCCCTGGGCGCCCGCCCAAGTCTCCGCACAACCCTCACCTCGTCCATCTCCTTGGCCTGTTTCTTGGGCTGCTTCAGGGGCTTCTTCTTGCCACCTGCGGGCGACACGAGCTCGTTGATCCCGGCCCCCAGCGGGCCCCGCTTCCAACCCGCCCCTCCGTCCCCGCACGCTTACCTTCGCGGCCAGACATGGCGCCTGCGCCCCTTCCCCAGATTCTGACACCGGAAACTAAGTTCTCTGTCCCACCCCTGAGTCTATATCTCCACGAGGGCCCGCTGGTTGGCTCCTAGGCAGGAAGTTGCGCTCCCGCTGCCGGAAGCGGCCTTTTGGAGGCGGGGACAAAAGGCTCGGAGATCGACTGAGTGGCGGGTGCTCTGTAGGGTGTGTCGATCCGCCGCTAGGCGGGCCAGGTAGGGGGAAAGGGATGGCGTGGGGTGGGGGGGCCTTCTTGCCAGGGGAAGTCCAGGAGCCGGGAGGGGTGTTAACCGAAAGATGCCAGGATTAG
The DNA here is from genome assembly GCA_004026585.1 of Noctilio leporinus. Classification (NCBI taxonomy): domain Eukaryota; kingdom Metazoa; phylum Chordata; class Mammalia; order Chiroptera; family Noctilionidae; genus Noctilio; species Noctilio leporinus. Next base: position 65,834 of record PVIW01003818.1, read on the forward strand.
ACCGTTTGGGGGGCAAAGCACTGCAAGTGGATGGAACGACTAGTGCAAAGGCCTTGGAGGTTGGCGCGTTCCTGGAACCTAGGAAAGCACAGCGTGGCTGGGGGGAGATTCAAGGGAGGTAGCAAAAGCGGGGGTTAGATCACCTGGTCCTAGAGCTTTGGGGGCCACCTGAAGGATATTGGGTTTTATGATTAGGTAGAGACCCTTTGCAAATTATCCTTATTCATCCAATACATTTTTGTCGAGTATGCACTGTATGCAGACAGTATTCTAGGCACTGAGGATTGAGGCTGCAGCAGAGAACGAAACAGCGCCTACCCTGGCGGAGTTAACATCCTGATGGGTGAGACAGGCTCTGATACAAGTGAGTAAGTGAAATACGCAGCGTAGGTCAGGTGACGACATTGCATGGAGGAAAATAGAGCAGAGAAAGTAAGTAAGGAATGCTGGGGTGGGTGGCAGTGCCATTTGAGCAGGGTTTATAAAAGAGAAAGGAGCAAGCCCTACGATCAGGGAAAGCTGGTGTGAGGCTCTGGGGTGGGGTAGCCTAGTGTGTTCCAGCCTTATCAAGAACTCCAAGCATGGTAATTATGTGGGATGAAGGATGTGTCAGCTAACCTTATTGCGGCAAACATCAAATCATTATATTGTACACCTTAAACTTGTTCAGTGGTGTATGTCAATTATATTTCAATAAAGCTGGCGGTGGGGGAGGCCTTGTGTTTGGAGCAGAGTGAGGATTGACTAGTAGGAGATGAAGTCAGAGAAGAATGAGAGCCAGGGAGTGGATGCCATGGAAAGGATTTGTTTTTACCCTGAGATAAATGCAGAACCTTGGCAAGGTTTGAACAGAGAGAGACATGTTTTGAAAGCACTGGCGCTCTGTTGACAGTAGACTGTAGGGGCTGGAGTAGAAGCAGGGAGACCTGTCAGGAGGCTCTAGGATAATCCTGGCAAAAGAGGTTGGTCACTGGAACCAGGTGGTAGGAGGGACAGAAGGATTCTGGATTTAGAGAGGAAGTGGTGTTAGCGAAGGATTGGATATGAGGTGGGAGAGAAAGCAGAGGGAGGATGAGAGATTCTTGGCCTGAATTGGACTTGGGGTTTCTCTCAGCCAAGATGAAGAAGGTTGTGAGAATGGCAAGTGTGGGAAGGGAAGGGAAGATCCCCGTTAACCTTCCAAGTAGACATGTGGATTGGGAAGTTCTATAAATGAGGCAGGAATTCAGGAGAGACATCTGAGCCGGATAAGTCAGTGTAATTGGCTTCTATTTTTAACTAACAACTTTATTGAGATACAATTTACATACCATATAATTCACGTACTTAATGTGTATAATTCAGTGGTTTTAGTATTTCACAATGTTGTGTAGCTATCAACACAATTTTAGAACATTTTAGTAGATGGTTTTAAAAATAAGTAAATTTAAAATTCATGTGTACCCTATCCCCTCACTAGAACGCAAGCTTGGTGACGGCAGGGACTTCAATATGTTTATTGATTTGAGAGAGAAACATAAACATCGATGTGAGAGGGGAACGTCGATGGCCTGCCTCCCATGCATGACCCGACTGGGGATTGAACCCACAACCCAGGTACGTGCCCTGGCTGGGGGTCGAACCTACGACCTTTTGGTGCACAGAATGATCTTCCAACCAACTGAGTCACCCAGCTAAGGCTTGTAGCTGGTTAAAGCCAGGGGTCTAGATAAGGGAGGCGCCTGAGGACCAAGCCCTGGGGCACTCTGGGGAAAGGTTAAGGAGATAAGTGGAGACTGAAGGCCAAGTGCAAAGGACATTTAAGGAGAAGAAAACTGTCATGAGGCACTGGCTGCTGACTGGGCAAGTGTGAGAACTGAGAACTGATCATCGAATTTCACCTTGGCGATGACCTGGCGAAGAGCAGTTCCAGTGGCATGGTGGCGGTGAAGGCCAGATCAGAGAGGCTTTAAGAGAGCATGAGAGAAGAGAAACTGAAGACTGGGAGTAAGGACAGCCTGACAGGGAGTCTGGCTGGAAAGATGAGCAGAAGTAGGGCGGTTGCTGGAGGGGTTGTCAGATTAATTGCTGAGCACAGTCTGAGGAGGGGAGAGGAAGTGGGGCCTGGGCCCGGCCTGGTTCTCCCTGAGGCATCTGTGGAAATGGAACAGACACTGGCAGGTGGGGAGATGTAATGGGAAGTTCTCTTCCAATTTTTAAATATTTGCTTGGTGAGAAAGGAAGCAAGCCATGAGGTGCAAGAGAGGATGAGGTACAGATGACAGAGGTTGAGGAAAGGGCGTTCAGTGGACAGTCGCCTGGACTGACTGGGAGAATGGACGGGCAAGATCTGAAGTTGGGCCTTGAGGAGTGGCTTAATTTGGCCTCAGCCCATCAGTCCAGCCTCTCACCCAGCCTCTCCTCCCTCCTTGGCCTCTTTCCTGCTGCCTGGCTGCCTGTCAGGTGTTAGAGATCTCCAGCACTTGTCCACTTTTTCCTTCTGCCAGTAACATCTTCCTTTTCTTGGTTGGGGGTCTTATGAGACTTCTCAGTGGGGAGGAGCTGAGAGGCAGGCAGGGGCAGGAGGGTGGGAGGGAGAGGAGGGAGAGGAGGTGCCGGAGTGGAGGAACAACTTGGGGGACATTGGCATGCTCCCTCATGATGCGAAGTCTCTGCTGTCACCAAGCTTAGGTTCTAGTGAGGCACCAGGGAGCACATGAAGAAGTCAGTATGTGTCTAATGGAGAAAAATAAAGCAGTTAAGGTGGCCAAGGAGGGGGTGGTCAAGGAAGGCCTTGCCAAGAGGCTATATTTGAGCAAAGACATGGAAGTCAGGGTGTGCCAACTGGACTTGTGAGGCAGGAGTGGCCCGGGTGGAGGAGATGGCAGGGCACAGGCAGGATCCCACTAGCATGGGAGGGCGGCTGCAGGGGAGTGCAGGGCTGGAGAGAAGGAAGAGGATGATGGCTCGTGGCCATTGGCTGCACTGGTGTTAATGCCAGGTGATGTGTGAGCTGGGGGATGTGATCTGACTTAGGACTTAACAACGTCTGGTTTCTGTGTGAAGAACAGCTGTGAGGTCAGGGAGGAAGCTAGGACTTGGAAGGATGGTGTAGCTGTCATTTGCCAGGGTTGGGTGTTCTCCCTGGGTTCCAAGACTGGGTGGCTGGTAGAGGAAGGACCAGGAGAAGAGGCTAAGAAGGTTGGAGGAAGTCAAGAAGGGGGAGTGATTTTAAAAGGGGGTGCTGATAACTGCAGAGGTAATGGAGAAGAAATCCGGCCAGCTCCCGCTGGATCTTGCCAGGTGGGCATTTGCAGGGCCTCCAGGAGAGCAACTTGGGGAAGTGGGATCCAGAGAGAAGGGGACCCTGGCCATAATGCCAGCTGATTAGAGCATCATCCTGATACTCCTGATACACTGAGCTTGCCGTTTTGATACCCGGTCAGGGCACATGCAAGTGTAACCAATGAGTGCATTAATAAGTGGAACAGCAAACTGATGTTTCTCTTTCTCTAAAAAACAATTAGTAACTTAAAAAAGTGGGGGCTGAGAAATAGTGACAGCCAGGAGGCATGCCTTTCCACTGAGTGTCACTCAGGAGCGGGCGCTGTGGTTGGCAGGGTTACAGGGCTTGGCTCTGATGAGGGTACACTTGCAAATTGCTGTGGGGTCACAGAATGTGTGCACTGGCGTTGTGGCCTGGGTGCCTCACCACTGGGACATGGATGATGTGTGCTCCCTGGGGCCTTATGACTGGGACACGGGTTCAGGGGCTGCACCGGCTTGGAACCACTGTTACAGGGATGCTGCCCGGCTCTCAGCTCCTGCCCGCTTTGTCCAGGAGGTATGTCCCTTCCCAACCAGTTTAGTTGTCAGGAGAGTTTGAGCTTCTCCAAGCACGGCATGGGGAGGAGGCTGGGATGCTCTGGCCCGGCTCTGCTCCACAGAACGTCCAATTTGTCTTCCTGTCCCCAGCTTCCTCTGCTGTTCTCTCTGGCCTGGTGGTTTGGCCACCAGGTGTCACTGTGACAGCCAGGGGACTTGTGGCGGGGAGGAGTGGTGTGGCTGGAGGGAGTGCTGCTGGCCCAGGTTTGCCTGGGAGCCCGGCCCGTGGCCCTCTCTCTGGGGTCCTCAGCCACTGCTGCCCTGGGGCTTGGCACGGCCTAGCTGGGCAGTGGGAGGCTCCCTGTGCTGTTCATGCAGGTGGAGAGGTAGGCACTGTTGGGCCCAAGCACCAAAGCAAGGTTGAAAAGGGAGAGGTTAAAGAAACCTAACCTGCTGAGCAGCGACTAAGGCTGGGGAGGAGGGAGAAAGCTTATGAAAGTTGAGACGCAAGCCCGGGGCCCCGTACATGGGGCGTGTGGGCGTGGAGGAGAGGAGAAGGGCTGGTGTGAACCCAGGAAGGAAGAGCTGTCCTCTGCGAAGAACCCCGTTTTTCCCCCCTGGAATTGTCTTCCCAGAGGAGAACTGAGGAGGGCCTTTCCTGCTCGGGACACAGGTGGCCTATGGCCTCCAACATAAGCTACACTCTGCCTCCCGGTTGCTGGGGCACTTCCAGGGCTTCTGGGCAGTTGGTTTTGATGGTCTCTTACAGCCCCTGCAACCCCCTCAGTCCCATGGTTTCCGAGGGAGTTGGTGTGTCTTTGTCAGCATGGACGCAGTGCAGCTTTGAGAATTTCCTGTGACGTGATCGGAAACCTGGGTGCCAGAATTCTTGTCCTAGTCATAACCAGGACCTGGGGCTGGTTTGTGTGGCCTCTTGGAGAGAGGTGGGAGGTGTGGCTCCCTAAATATGTACGTTCCTCCCTTACATCCCCTGTTTGCTGAGTGCCACAGGGAAGGAAGCCTGGCCACAGTGGCTGCGGTCTAAGCATGGGCCTTTCACTGGAAGTTAGTTGGCTCGGAACTGTCCCTAGGCCTTGAAATGGGATGTGTGCCCAGTCTTTCTCAGCTGTGAGCTGATCTGTCCTGTGTCCCCTCACAGATCTCTCGATGACAGGGTGCAGCCCCGTGCCTGCCATGCAGTACGCCTTGGGTGTGCCCCCTGCGCTGGTGCGGAGAGGCCTCCTTGGGCGGGACTGGAGGACCAGGACCCTGTGCAGCCCAGGCCCGAGCCAGCCCAGAGAGAAAAGGCCCGAGGACGTGGCCCTTGGGCTGTACCAGCGCCTGTCCACCCTGGGGAGAGCCCTGGGGTACAGCATTCAACAGCGAGCGTCCTCCACAGCCAAGACGTGGTGGGACAGATACGAAGAGTTTGTTGGACTCAGTGAGGTGCGAGAAGCCCAGGGCAACGTGACCGAGGTGAGCAGGGAGCCCAGGTAATCAGCCTTGCGCTCTGACTGGGGAGATGTGACCCGGGGGTTCCTCCAAACAAGTCAACAGCCACACCTAAATTCGCCTTTTCTTGAACAAATGCCAGTCATAGAGGGATTTGACTACTTCTCACATGGCAGCCTGGGTTTGATACTACTGTGCCCCCCACCCACCCTGGGAGCAAGTTGCCTCGTACCAGGGTGTTCCTGCCCATAGCACCCGTCCCATTAGGCCAGTGAACGCTTCCTTCGTTGGCTGTCGGGGGTGGTTGGTGAGAGCCGCCTGGAGGGTTCCCGTGCCCCGGTGTCCTCAAAGCCCTGTGTGGAATTAGGATATCCCCTGTGAAGGCAGAGGCCCTGGGAACCATCCTTTGTGGCAGAGGAAGCACCCTCTGCCATCGAGGTTCCGCTCCTGCCTTGGGGCAGCATGGCGGTGGGAAACCCGGGCTTCCACTGGGTTTGTGGGTCTGTGAAACGGAGGCAGCAGCAATGGCGCTGCTGTGGAGAGTAAATAAGGTGACACACGAAGCCCCCTAAGAACGCGGGTTTCTTCCTGTACTTTGGGTGACACTGGATTGGGCGGGGGGGGGGGCACATCCCTTGCTGTTTCCACGTTCCTCAGGGGCGTCTCAGCTGGGCAATTCCGGTGATGCGGATGGGGGTGCCCGAGCTGCACTCGGAGGATGACTGGCTGTTTCTGAGGAGCAGCCGTCCCACCCGTCACACTGATGCCCTCTGCTCTCGCTGGGAGTAAAGCTGAGCCTGTGGGCGCGGGGAGAAGGAGTAGAAGGTGTCCACTGTTCTCTCCGCAGGCGGAGAAGGTATTCATGGTGGCCCGCGGGCTTGTCCGAGAGGCTCGGGAGGACTTGGAAGCGCAGCAGGCCAAGCTGAAGGAGGTGAGGGACCGCTTGGACCGCACCTCCAGAGAAGATAACCAGTACCTGGAGCTGGCTACCCTGGAGCACAGGATGCTGCAGGTAGGCACCTTGGGAGATGGGTCTTCTCACCTGGACAGGGCCCTGGCCTGGCAGGTCATGGAAGGGTGAGGTGGGCGCTGGCCTGGTGGTCAGAAACCTGGTAGGGAGGTCGCCAGCACTCCTTTGGAGGGACGAGCCCCAGGCTTCCTGAGCGCGTCCACCCTCTTCTTCCTGGAACATGGGGGTCAACAGAGCAGGGCACTGTGATCTGGACCCCAGGTTGCTAAGGAGGGAGCACAACGGAGGGGTACCATGGAGGGGCTGGCCCGGGAAGTGCCAGACAGACACTTCGCTTCGGGCAGACACATTCTGTAGACTTAAGTACACATCTGGTGAAAGCCCGGACTGCTCCGGCAGGAGGACAGTGTATCCGCTGCAACCACCCCAGTTCCCTTGCTCTCCCCTGTCCCCGCCCCCAGCTGAGGCTGCATTCATGCGCTGGCTTGTCATCGGTGCCAGGCGTGAGGCTGACTCCCAGGGGTGTGGATGGGGCACCTGCTGGCAGCTGTAGCTGCAGGGCCATTTGGCTCCTGGGTAACACAGCTCTGTTCTGCAGGAGGAGAAGAGGCTGCGTGCAGCCTACGTGCGTGCTGAGGACGCCGAGCGAGAGAAGTTCTCCCTCTTCTCTGCAGCTGTGCGGGAAAGTCATGAGAAAGAGCGCACGAGGGCCGAGAGGACCAAAAACTGGTCCCTCATCGGGTCAGTCCTGGGGGCCCTGATCGGTGTGGCCGGCTCCACCTACGTGAACCGGGTGCGACTGCAGGAGCTGAAGGCCTTACTTCTGGAGGCACAGAAGGGGCCCATGAGCCTCCAGGAGGCCATTCGAGAACAGGCGTCCAGCTACTCCCTCCAGCAGAGGGACCTCCATGACCTCATGGCAGACCTCCGGGGCCTGGTCCAAGCTGGGCCAGGGCAGAGCTCTGGGTCCCAGGCAGGTGCTTCGCCCACCCGAAACGGAGACACAGATGTCCTTTTGGCTGCTTTGAAAGAGCAGCTCAGCCATTCCAGGCAGGTCCATTCCCGTCTGGAGGATTTACGAGAGCAGCTTCATGGTCTGGAAAAGACTTTCCGCCAAATGGCAGGGCTGGTTCAGCTTGCAAAGGCTACAGACAGAGCTCTGCCTGGCTCCTCGCTGGAGCAGGGGACCATGGTCTTGGCGCTGTCGGACATGGAGCAGAGGCTGGAAGCCCAGGCCAACAGGAACACCATCTACAGCACGCTGGTCACCTGTGTGACAATTGTGGCCACAATGCCTATGCTCTACATGCTCTTCAGGGCCAGCTAGCCCCTGGACCCTAGTCCAGAGGGTCTGGGGGTGGGTATGGATGTGGATTTAGTGGAGAATCCCAGCAGTGAAGTGAGCCTTTGGGGACTCACACAGCCTCAGCCTGAGTCTGAGCCCTGTCTGTGGGGCTTATCAGCAGACACACTTTGCTTTTTAGGTGATGCTCATTTACGTTAATTATGAAGCCTATCCTGGTAGCTCACTTGGTTAGAGCGTCCCCCTGATATGCCAAGGTTACAGGTTTGATTCCCAGCCAGGGCACGTAGAAGAATCAGCCAATGAATGCAAAAATAAGTGGAACAATAAATTGATGTTTCCCTCTCTTTCTCTCCCAAATCAATACATTATTAAAAACATATTAATTGTGAAAACTTTGTGCTAATGCCCCATTAAAATGTCTTTGAGTTTGTGTTATTTAAAGCAATTTATATTGGACTGAGTCTGATCTGTTGAAAATTGAGATTTGCGACTCAGGGTTGGGTCTGCAATTTCGGCAGTTGCCTGCTTTAGCTCCTCCCTTGTCTCCTCTTGGTTTTGTCCTCCGTTCAGTGCTATTTTAGATACATTTACTCTCAAGGGCTGGGTTTTCATTAGGGATTTCCTGGCCTGCCTTCTGTTGCCCTGACCCTCTGATGTCAGGTGGCTTGGGTGCTCCAGTGAGTGGACCCTAGCCTGCTGCCCACCCATTGGTGGACATGGTGACTGCCCCTCTCTGGATCACTTTCTCTGCCTTGGAAGGGATACTTCCCCGTTTTAATGCTGGAGGGATAATCAGAGGAGAGCAGGGGAGAATATGTGGGGGAGATCTTGATAAATATTGCTGGGGACATAATTATAGGGACTGGTGGCCAATCTGGGTCCCTGCTGCAGAGTGAGTGCTTTGGACAGCCCTGGTGTGTCGCTAGGGCTGGGTGTGCTCCCACACAGCCCAGGAATGGCATCTGCAGGCACAGGCAGAGCTCAGCCTGCCAATGGCAGCAGAGACTGGTGGGGAGGGCCTCCCAGAGGTGGGAAGTGCAGTGAGAAGCATGGAGGCCAGTTTCCCTGAGGACCTTTGACCTAGGGAAAAGGGCAACCTTTGACTTCCTGGCCTGAATGGCCACAGGTGGCCTTGTATGTCCTTGAGTAAACAAAGAAGGGCGGAGGCCTTCTGTCCTCTCGATGGGGTATTGGAGGACTTGCCAGTCTGGAGAAACTCCTTTTGGAGCCCTCTGAGGTGGTACCTAGTTCTGCTGGTAGGCGCTTCTGTAGGCCTGCTAAGCAGAGGCCCAGGGAGCCAGGGTCTCTCCCATAAGGTGCCCTCCCTTCTTCAAGCCTGGGCTCAGGCTTGGGAAGTGAGCATGAATGAAATGACCTCTGCACTTGGGATGTTCACACGCATGGGTAGGAGGTGGCATATCTGTGTACAGATGAGGGCTACTGTGGGGTTCAGAAGTCCCAGGTTCCCCTTCGGGGGAGGCAGGTCCTGGTGGGCATGCACTTGAGTGAATGGATTGAGGGAGGAGAGGGTTACAGACACGTGGAAGGCTCTCCCCACGAGTTGCAGTCAGGAGCTCCTAGCCAGGCTAGGAGAGGGACTTGGGGCGGATCGACCTGGCCAAGGTGATGGCTGTGAGGGAGTGTGGAGCACAAGACAACGAGGTGGAGGAGCTGGGGTGCCAGATTGGCAGGCACCTGGGGTCTCTGATGTTGGAGGCCAGGGGGGAGGGAACTGGGGGGAGGGCACCATGCTGGTACAGATCAGGTGCTGGAAAGAGGTAGAGGAAAGGGGACCTGAAGCCGTGGGAAGGGAGAATGCAGAAGGCTGAGTTGGGTAGATGAAAGTAAAAGCAGACTCTTAAAATCTTTTCTTGCCCTGGCTGGTGTGACTCAGTGGGTTGAGTGCCTGCCTTCAAAAGGAAAAGTCACTGGTTCAGTTCTGGCCAGGGCACATGCTTGGGTTGCTGGCCAGGTCTCCAGCTGGGGACGGGTGAGAGGCAACAGATAGTTTCTCTTGCATATTGATGTTTCCCTTCCTTCCTCTCTTTCTAAAAATAAAATATTTTTAAAAATTTAAAAATTGTTCTTGTTTCTTTCATTGATTCTAGGGGAGGGGTAGAAAGAGAGAAACATCCATGTGAGGGAGAAACATGAATCAGTTGCCTCCTGCACCTGCCCTGACTGGGGACTGAGCCCACAACCCAGCCGCGTGCCCTGACCCGGAATTGAACCTATTGGCTTGAAGGAATAAGTCTTTCCAACTGAGTCACACCAGCCAGGGCTAAAGGCAGATCTTAACAGGGGAATGAGGGGTGGCAGGTGGGAAGAGGGTGCCGATGATGTTAGCTTTTTGGACAGTAGCCAGTGTGGATGACCTGAACCTTCTGGTGGAGGCTCCCCTTAGCTTGCGGAGGTTCTGGAGGCTTCCACGGTGACGTAGGTGTGATAAATTTTGCCTGCTAGGAGGCCATCCCTAAGCCTTGAGCCAAGTCCTCCAAAGTCCTAATAGGTAACAGGGTGAGCCTGATCCCGGCTGGAGTGCCCGGTGGGCAGGCCAGGGTGCAGAGGGCCCAGCAGGGGGCACGAATGGGCCTCTGTTAAGACCGCCTCCGCCCAGCAGTTCCTCCCTGGACGGCCCAGGTATTTGTACTGAGGGAGTTGAGACTTGCCCAAGGCATCTCAGCTCTGGGTGGGTCCAGGTACGGGGCTGGGGGAAAAAAGGAAAGAAATGCGCCCTTGCTTGAGTATTTTTGCAGTTGACTGCGCCCTCCTTTCTGTAACAGTGGGGCTAGGTGTGGTATCACCCCCGCTTGCGGGTGAGCAAACAGGAGGGTGTGTGGTGGGAGGTGTCGGGGGTCAGGTTACTCGGCTTAGCGAGGGCGCAAACCCAGCCCAGCCCCAAAGCCTGCGCTCTTCCCGCACAGCCCGGGGCGGGGGCCGGAAGGAGGGGCTGCTGCCCGGGAGTCCCGGGAGTAGGGCTGGTGCGCAGGCACGGGCGCGGCAGCAGCCAGGCGCCGGGGAGCTCAGGTAAACAAGGTTGGCGGAGGCCACCACTGGAGCCAGGTGTGGGGAGGGACCAGAGGAAGCTCAGGACTTCGCAGGGCGGAGGTGGTGGCTAGCGGACAGGCGGAGCAGGTGAGGGGCGCGGGTCCGCCCGGCGCCGGCGGGCAGCAAGAGGCTTGGGCGCGCGAGGTACCACATTTCGGGGCGCGGAGCGCGTCCCCGCCCCTCCCATTCCGGTTCCTCGCGGCGCGCAGGTGAGGCCCGACGGGGGCGGGGCGGGGTGGGGTGTGGCCGCCTGGAGCCGAGCTCCGTTTCGCCCCCCACCCCGCTGCGATCCACGTTGCCGGGGCTACTCCGGGGTGCAGCCTGGCCCCCCAAGGGAGGGGTCACATCCCTCGGCTTCGGCAAGTGCGCAGCCCGCGGGGGCTAGAACGCGGGGTCCCCAGGCAGCTCGGGGCGCGCGCGGCTCTCCCGGCTGCTTCCGGCCTGGCCTGGGCGGCGGGCGGGGGGAGGGCGGCCCGGCGGGCGCGGGGGAAGGAGCGGAGCGGCCCGGCCGACGGGCTTTGTCTCCTTTGTTCCCGGCGGAGGCAGCGCCGGGGCGGGAGGGGAGGGCAGCGGGCGCAGTTTTCCGCCCCTCGGTCTCCGGGTAACAGCTGCGGCTTCGCCAGACCCACCTCCGGGGGCAAAGCGGGGCAGCGAGGTCGCCGCGCGCAGATCCCGAGCCCGGAGCGGCCGGCGCCCGCCTCGGCGCGCTCATCCCGCGGGGCCAGGCCGGGCGGTGAGTGCGCGGCCGGGGTGATGGGGGCCCGGCGCCGCGGCGCGCCCCCCGGGGGAAGGGCCTGAGGCCTGGACGCCGCGGGGCAGGGCAGCCGCGTGAGTGGTGGGCGGCTTCGGTCCTGAGAGTTGGGACCGCACTTCGCGAAAATGGAAACTCGGGCGGCTGCGCCTGTAACGCGATTGGGAGACGGAGGAGGTGGAGCTGCGCCTCCGCGCCCCCTCCTCGCCGGGCCGCCTCAGCCGGAACCGGCCGGCCCCTTCCCCGCCCTCCCCAGACCACTGGTGGGGTCCTTGCTCGCGGCCGGGAGAGGTGGGCGGAGGGTCGGGCAACAGCCGACGGCGAGGGCGAGGCTCCGGGGCTGGTCGTAAAGCCCTTCGGGGTGCGCTCGGTGCGGCCGGCAAACGCGGGCTGGGAACCTCCGGCCCCGCGTCTCCAGGGGGCCCCTTTTCGGGGCACAAACTGTTCTTGAGTCCTCGCTGGTGCCCGGGAAACGGTGGGTCCTCCCAGCCCACATCAACGCACGGACCACGGGGCGAGCAGTGTGCACGGCAGCTCTGTCAATGAGTAACTCTTGTCCGGGGTGGACCCTGGTAGCAGAGCCAGCGAAAGGAAAGGCCACTTTCCCAATAATTTCCCGGAATCGGAAAAGGAGGGCTGGTGGGTAGGACCCCGCTGCAGACGTGGAAGGCAGAGTTTGTGAGCCCCTTGGGCTGGCAGGTCGGCCCAGAAGGGCCCAGGAGGTGCTTGCCGTTTGCAGACAGAAAATAGGCAGGGAGGGCCACTCCAGAGAAGGGTGGGCCAGCGAGACCTCAGGACAGGCCTGGGCACCCGCAGAGGGAGGCGTTGGCTGCGAGCCTGGTGGGGGCCTGAGATCTCTGGAGTGGGCGGGAGAGCTGGCTGTGCAGGGTGGGGACGTGCGGCCTGGCGCCAAGCCCTCCTTTTCGGCGGGCTCTGGCCTGTCCATTATTAAGAGTGGTGCCCACACTCTGTCCTTAGAGAGGCCGAGTAGCTTAGCCTCATATCTCTTCTACTGGCTGGGTTTCCTTGGCTGTGAAAGGTGGATTCTTACAAGGAGCATCTGCTTGGTGGTAACCTGCTCTGTCCCAGGGGCTGGGGCCTCTGAGCCAAAAGACACACTCCCTGCCTTCAAGGAGCTCTAAGTCCGGAGTGGGTGGAACGGAGAAAAGTGGCCTTGGTAGGTGCCGTGAATGCCAGGCGTACACCCTGTCACATTCAAGGGTCAGAGCAGGCCGGAGGCAGCGCTGCATACCTACCACACGGAGTGGGCTCAGCAGCTTGGGTGGACCCAGAAGGCTCCCCTGGAGGGTGACGGTTGGGAGTTGAGTTAATGGGCTAGAGGGGGAGTGGGCATTTCAGGTGGTGGGAACAGCCTGTGTGATGTCAGGAAGGAGCAAAACAGCTTGCAGTTCAGGCCGACAGGCGCAAGGAGCATGTGTGGGAGAGTGCTGGCACGTGATGGGGGAGCGTGGGGGCTGGTGGGGTTCCGTCTTTATCACAGGCCCTAGGGTGCCCCAACGACTCCTGGGGGGAGGGATGTGCTTCAATTCTGCTTGAAGATCCTGTGAGTAGGATTGATGGAGAGCTGGGGCTGCTCTGTGGCCTGTGGCAGAGGTTAAGTGGAATAAGAGTCTGCCCAACAAGGAGGGGAAGTTGTCACTGTTCTCCTTTTCCTCCTCCCCCACTCATGGTAAGTGAAGAAGGGCAAGGGGGTCCTAGACCCTGTTTCAGTGACTTGAGAAGCCTGGTCCTCCCCGTAGGGGGTGGGAGTTGTTCTGATCCTGCCCTTCTGCCTCTGGGCCACCAGTTGTGATTTTACATTTGGGGAGCATCTTGGTTGCTGCCCCTAGAGGGGCCGGGACCCTTGGCACACAGAGGGCTCTGAGCAAACGTTTGTAAGCGGGTAAATGTGGGTCTGACTGTGGACCCCCCCCCCCGCCCGGGCACGCCTCCGGAACGGGAGGCTGCGGGACGGGGAGAGCTGTAGCCAGGCGCAGGGGATGGCCTCTGCTCATCCTCAGGCACACCCTGCCTTCCCGGAGGAGGAAGCTTCCTTCCTCGCCCCTTGGAAACAAGGTGGGGGCTCCTGGGAAGCCTGGCTTTGCCACAGCCCTGGGCTTCTGGCCGGGTTCACAACTCTCCTTGCTGCCCCCTTCCCCCCCTTGGGTGGCAAACAGAGGCAGCCTTGTTCCTGCTCCCATAGAGCTGCCCTGTTCTCTGCACACTAAAAATGGAAACCCCCAAGCTATTTCGGGAGCAGTGCCCAGCCAGGCAGTGGCCACAGCTCCCACCAGGCTGCTGGACCCTCCTCCAAGCCTTTGACCCAGCCCCGCTCACTCTGGGGCAGCCTGGGGACACCCTGTGGCGCCCTCGGCTGGGAGGATCTGACCTGGCTGAGGGAGGCTGTCCCATGCGCAGACTGGCAGCTGGGTGGTAGGAGGGGCTGGGCAGCCTGGCGTGGGCGCAGGCGAGTAGGGAAAATGTCTCATGGCCTGGGAGGTACGGCCTGTCCCAGCACTTCACCAACCTCTGTGCTGCTGGCTGAGGACCACTAGGCCCGGGAAGGATGATGTTTCGTGGTCCCAGCAGGCCTTGGCTGGGGACTGGGGGACACAGCTGGGCATGGCGACTTTCCCTGGGACACCCCCTCTTCTCCACTCTGAGCCCCAGATCTCCTTTGCCCTTCTGGGGAGGAATAGCAAGAGGTGGCCTGGCTTCTACAGGCCTCTAGGTCTTAGGGCTGGAACCAGGGAAGTGTGCGCCGGCCTGTTCGTTGGGTGTCTGAACGTGTCTTTCTTTAAAAAATCTTTTTAAAGATTTTATTTATTATTTTTAGAGAGAGGGGAAGGGAGAGAGGGAGAGAGAGAGAGAAACATCAATGTATGGTTGCCTTTCACCTGCCTCCAGCTACGGACCTGGCGGCTGGGGAATTGAACCAGCGACCTTTGGGTTTGCAGGCCGGCATCTTATCCACTGAGCCACCAGCCAGGGCTAAATGTATCTTCAGTATGCGGGTGTGACGTGCCTGTCATGCACATGTCAGGCGGAGCGAACGTTTGTGCGATATGTGTGCTTCTGTGTGTGTGTCAGGAGGTTGTCTGTAGATGTATCTTTGTGTGGGTGTCTAAGTGTGGGGGTAGTCAGTGCAGTGTCTGCCTGTGTTCTGTGTGTACAGATTATGTCTGCGTACACCCAGTGTACGCAAACACCCGCATGTGTGTCTGTGTGCGCGCACACAGCATCTGGGTGGTACAAATGCTTCTTGGCATGTGTGAGCATGTGACTGCTTTTGTGCCGGCGGCAGTTGGGGCTAGGACAGCCCCTGGCCTGTGTGGTGGTGCGCACCTGGGTGCCCTGATAGGTGGAGACTGGGCGGAGAGTGAGGTGGGAGAGTGCCAGGAAGGGAGAAGGGGCTGCAGTGGGAGAGGGCCGTGCTGGGGGCCTGCCTGAGCCCTGGCAGCGGTGGGGCTCCTTCCCAGCTGCCCTTTCCCAGGCCCCGAGGGTGCCTGGTCCTCCTACCCGCCGCCTCCCTGTGTGGGCTCTGAGGAGGCGTCCCCTGTGGAATGTGTTTGGTGGCTGAGGGCCAGGCTGGGCCCAGTTCCCTTTGGCAGACTGGGCAGGGGGAAGGGGGTGCCTCTCTGCTGCCTCCATGTGCCCACAGCCCAGCCCAGCGACCCACCCCCCGCCCTGCCCCCACCGGTGCCCCTCCCCCCACTTTCATGCTCTGCTTTCTCCCTGTTAGGTGCTCCCTACACAGGTCATGCTGTTGTCTGCTGACCCAGCCGGCCCTGCCAGGTGAGCCTGACCTCACGTCTAGGCATCCGGGAGGAGTGTACTCCCACCTCTCCTGGGGGCTCCTAAGGCCTCCTCCCTGGGGGCCTTACCCTCCCACCTCTCCCTGGCCTTTCAGAGAGGAGGGCCTGCCCCCTCCTCCAGGCTCTGGACCCCTTCGTCACCTACTTTCTCCTGCCCCTTCCAGGCCCTGGTCCCTGTGGGTGGATGTTTCCCATGCCTCTGCCCCTGTAGTCCCTCACTCTCAGACCCTGTGGTGGGCGACACAGGGCAGTGCTGGCGGAGGATGGGGGAGGGCCAGGGTCTCCAGAGAGGATTGTGCTTGCAGAGAATGGGCAGTTTTGAAGTTTCCAAGAAAGATCTGACCGCTTGCTAGTATGTGGTCCTGGGGTTATCCTGGACCACAGTGCCTCCGCTCATCCCCCAGGTTAGGAGGGGCATCTTGGCAACGACACAGCCCCGTCGCTCACCCGTGACCCCACGGTGCTCTGGAGGCCCCTCGAGCCCTGCTCCACCTCTCTCCCTGCCAGGTGACCATGCCTGCCCTCGGCCCAGCTCTTCTCCAGGCGCTGTGGGCTGGGTGGGTCCTCAGCCTCCGCCCTCCGCCAGCGGCTTTCACCCCCAATGGCACGCATCTGCAGCATCTGGCCCGGGATCCCACCTCCGGCACCGTCTACGTAGGGGCCACCAACTTCCTGTTCCAGCTGAGCCCCGAGCTGCAGCTGGAAGCCACCGTGCCCACTGGCCCAGTGCTGGACAGCAGGGACTGCCTGCCCCCTGTGGTGCGCGAGGAGTGCCCTCAGGCCCAGCCCACTGACAACCTGAACCAGCTGCTGCTGGTGAGCCCAGGGGCCCTGGTGGTGTGCGGCAGCGTGCACCAGGGCGTCTGTGAGCTGCGGGGCCGAGGGCAGCTCAAGCAGCTGTTGCTCCGGCCGGAGCGGCCGGGGGACACCCAGTATGTGGCCGCCAATGACCCTGAGGTCAGCACTGTGGGGCTGGTGGCCCAGGGCTTGGCTGGGGAGCCCCTCCTGTTCGTGGGGCGGGGATACACCAGCAGGGGTGTGGGGGGCGGCATCCCTCCCATCACAACCCGGGCCTTGTGGCCGCCGGACCCCCAGGCTGTCTTCTCCTATGAGGAGACGGCCAAGCTGGCTGTGGGTCGCCTCTCTGAGTACAGCCACCACTTCGTAAGCGCCTTTGCGCGTGGCGACAGCGCCTACTTCCTGTTCCTGCGGCGGGACCTGCAGGCTCAGTCTAGAGCCTTTCGTGCCTACGTGTCGCGCGTGTGCCTCCGGGACCAACACTACTACTCCTATGTGGAGCTGCCCCTGGCCTGCCAGGGCGGCCGCTATGGGCTGATCCAGGCGGCGGCCGTGGCCACATCCAGGGAGGTGGCCCAGGGGGAGGTGCTGTTTGCCGCCTTCTCCTCCGCCGCTCCCGCCACGGTGGGCCGGCCCCCGTCGGCAGCCAGTGGGGGGTCTGGGGCCTCTGCCCTCTGTGCCTTCCGCCTGGACGAGGTGGACCACCTTGCTAACCTCACTCGGGATGCCTGCTACACCCGGGAGGGCCACTCGGAGGACGGGGCCGAGGTGGCCTACATCGAGTATGACGTCAACTCCGACTGCGCACAGCTGCCTGTGGTGAGTCCCAGCGCTCACCCGTCTCTGAGGTCACTGGCCAGGCATTCACTGCCCAGCAGCTGCCTGGAAGTCCGAGGGGACTGGAGGGCGGGGGAGGTATGGGGGCTGAGCAGGTCAATGGATGTTACTTCCTGTGTGTCTGGGTGATGCGAGGTGCCTGCAGGAAGCGAGGCCTTCGGGCGTCGGAGCTGTCAGGGGTGAGCTTGGACTGGGCGCAGGAGGGGTGGCGTTTAGGTGAATTGAGAAGGTTTTTGGGGTTCTGGGATGCGGGACAGCCACCCAGAATGGAGGTGGGGGCAGTGGGACCTGTTGATTTAGGTTTTCCAGCAAGAGGGCAAGTGAGGTTGAGACTTGCTTGGCTCTAGCCTACGGATGGCTCCAAGAAGGGCAGAAACTGCATGCGGGACCGAGTCTTTGGGAGGTGTCAGGGCCCAGGTTGCTGGACTTGGAGATGGGGGTGCAGGCTGCGAGGGACTTTGGGGGAGTGGGTCCGGGAGAAGGCCAGGCTTGTGCGGACACTGGAGGAGGCAGGTTCCCGGCCAGGGACGGGCCAAGGTGATGCCATGGACAGGTGGGGATCAAACGAAGATGAAGGAGCTGCTAGAGACTCTCCTAAGGCAGCTGGAGAGAAGCCTCCCAGGCAGGGCTAAGGATGCAGCTAGGGGAGCTGCTGTCAGGGAGCCGGGGCCAGGGTGAGATTGTCCCAGGAGGCCCAGCCTAGAAGACGGGGTTGTTTTGGGACAAGCGGCTGAGACCCTGGGGCAGCACTGGGGTTGTCTGGGGAGATAGGGTAGGGGGATTATCAGGGAGGCCTCACTGCTGCTTCCTGCTGCCTGCAGGACACCCTGGATGCCTACCCCTGTGGCTCAGACCACACACCCAGCCCCATGGCCAGCCGAGTCCCCTTGGAAGCCACGCCAGTTCTAGAGTGGCCAGGGGTTCAGCTAACAGCTGTAGCGGTCACCATGGAGGATGGACACACTGTTGCTTTCCTGGGTGACAGTCAAGGGCAGCTGCACAGGGTGAGTCCGTGGGAAATACTGGGCTTAGCCTCAGGGTCTGGAGGGGAGAGATTTCTGGGGACCCAGCCTCGGCAAAGCTACCGTGTGACCCCTGGGGCTGGGATATGAGATCATGACACGCCGCCTACCTCAGGCTGGGAGGGATGACCTGCACTCCTGTTCCCAGGGCTTGGTCCTGGGAACTGTGGTCCCCGCCCCTTCTGGTCCCCACTTTCACCCCCAGGGCTGGGTGGTGTGACCTGTACTACCTGAGAGGAAATCTGCCTGTAAATTGCTTCATTGTTGGGAGAGGGAGAACCTTGGGGCTGTGGACTTGGGTCCCAGATCTGGTGGTGTCTGATCTCAGGTGTACTTGGGCCCGGGAAGTGATGGCCACCCATACTCCACCCAGAGCATCCAGCCGGGGTCTGCGGTGAACAGAGACCTCATCTTTGATGGGACCTTCGAGCACCTGTATGTCATGACCCAAAGCACTGTGAGTGCCAGGCGAGAGCTGGGGCCTCGGGCTGAGCCAGGCCCCCCTGTGTGGGTGAACCTCTAGTGCTCAGGTTGCTGGCCTCATGTCCCCTTTGCTGTTGCAGCTCCTCAAGGTTCCTATGGCCTCCTGTGCTCAGCACCTGGATTGCGCATCTTGCCTGGCTCACAGGGACCCGTACTGTGGGTGGTGTGTGCTCCTTGGCAGGTTGGTGCACCACTGACTGCTGTCCCCAGCCCCAGTCTCGTGCCCTCCGTGCCCCTGTGGAATGGCCCTGGGCAGGATGATTCCTGGGCCTTGGTCCCTGGCCCTTGACTCAAAGCCCCTGACCTCTGAAAGGCCCGGTCCCTCAACCCATCCTCACCCTGAGTGTCGTTGCCTTGCCAGGGCACACCCAGCCTGGTGCCATGGCCCCGTGGAGGGTACTGCCCAGATCCCCAGGACTGTGGGTGCTTCTGCCCCGTGAACTCCCAGTGGCCCTTTGCGGGTCACAGGTAGACACTGGTCATTCTTGCCCAGATGCAGTCGCCATTCCGAGTGCTCACGGGGCCAGGGCCCGGAGAGATGGCTGTGGAGCTTCTCGCCTGAGCCGGGCTGCCTGCAGGTGGCAGCTGTGAACCCTGCCAACATCAGCCGAGAGGAGAGGAGGGAGGTGGGTGAGCAGAGCAGGTGGGGAGTTTGGCATCAGACGTACTAGCTACCACATGGCCTCGCACAAGTCATTTATCCCGGGGCCTCGCTCTGTCCATCTGTTATTTTTTAAAAAGGTTTTATTTATTTTTAGAGGGAGGGGAGGGAGAAAGAGAGGGAGAGAAATATCAACGTGTGGCTGCCTCTTATGTGTCCCCAACTGGGATCTGGCCCGAAACCCAGGCTGGTGCCCTGACTGGGAATCAAACAGGTGACCCTTTGGTTCTCAGGCCAATGCTCAGTACCCTGAGCCTCACCAGCCAGGGTGCCATGTTATTAACCAGGCCTGTGGGTGTTTGCCAAGGCCCAGGGGCTGGCGGCCACTGGTGCCTGCCCACATTGGTGCCCCTTAAATATAAGCCTTGATCTGCTGCCAGTGCCAACAGAGTGTCCTGGCTTCTCGGTAGGTTTTCCTGTCGATACCTGACCTGCCATCCCTGTGGCCAGGGGAGTCATATTCCTGCCACTTTGGGGAACATCAGAGTCCTGCCCTGTTGACCAGTTCTGGTGTGATGTGCCCCTCCCCAGACGCTAGTGAGGCCCCAGCGCTGCCCACAGGAGCAGGTGGGTGAGACGGGGGGCCAACCCCAGGGGCCCTGGGAGCCCTTGTTCTGCAGGATGTGGTCTGGGTGAGGTTGAATTCAAGCCTTTCTCCGAGTCCCTCCACTAGACCCCAAGGCCCTGAAGTCCTCATTTTGTGCCCTGTGGACTGTGTCCCCTGATCCTGGGGGCCCTTTCCCATTTGGGGTACTAACCCTGCTCTTGGTGGTCTCAGGACATCAGCTTGGGGTCTGAACACACCCCTCCCCACTCCTCAGGCCAGGCCCTGTCTCCCCCTTTGCAGACCACGTTACCGTGAGCGTGGAGCTCAGGTTTGGAGCCATCATGATCGCCAAAGCTTCCCTCTCCGTCTACGACTGTATGGCCATCACCGACTTGCACCGGTCTGCACAGTGAGTCCCTCACCCTGACCCCCAGGCCCGGGGCTACCCCCCGCCGCCCCCCGCCCCATGGCTGTGCTCTGTGCAGGTGCCAGGCCTGCGTGAGCAGCCGCTGGGGGTGTAACTGGTGTGTCTGGCAGCACCTGTGCACACATAAGGCCTCGTGCGACGCCGGGCCCATGGTGGTCAGCCAACAGGTGAGCGTGACTCTGGGCCGGGCCCCATGGCGGGGATGGGTCCCCCGGTAAGGGTTTCTCTGGTGGCCTGGGGTCTGTGCGGCCGCCCGCCCGCCCACACGAGGCTCTGTCTTGAGCACATGAGCTGCTGAGTGACGACTCGCCGGAGAAGGCTGTGCACCGTCCAGCGCACGACAATTGTAGCCGGGAGGCGGGAGGTCTGGGCTTCGTGCCCCACCTCAGCACAGATGCCTGGAGCCTGCCCTCCGCTTTTCTCCTTTGGAGAATTAATGGGCTGTTTTTGTTTCTCTTTTCCTTCGTCTCCTTTCCTCTTAACACGTGCTTTGCCTGCCTGCTGCCTGCTCCCGCGCCTGCCTGCTGAGCGGCCCCTCCTGTCTTTCTCTGCCCCCCCTCAGAGCCTGCTTCCTTCCCCAGCGCCCCCTGCACAAGATGCACCCACCGCCTTCCCCCCTGAAGCCCCCAGCACCTCGGTGGCCCCTGCTCCTGACACCCTTCCCGGGGAGCCTGGGGCTCCCTCCCCAGCCACAGCTTCAGATGTCTTGCCTGAGGCCAGGCCTTCCCTGCTCAGCCCCTGGGGGCCGGGGGCAGGTCCCCGCCCCACACCTGCTGCACCTGCCTCAGCCTCCGCAGAGCCACCCCTCCACGAGGGGCCCCCCCTCCTCCCCAGCCCCCTGGATAGACCTGGAACCACTGTGCCTGCCCTCACTGACTCTGAGCCCACCGCCACACCCGAGGACCTCTTGGCCTCCCACCCGACACCCTCAGAGGCAGTGGCGCTGCCCCCTGCCCCCGCAGACCCTGAGGCCTTCCCCACCACGGTGCCCCCGGACCGGCCCCCCAGCACTGCTCCCGCCACTCCTTTCCCAGGGGCCGCTGGCTCCGCGAAGCCTGCTCGGGACTGGCTCCTGAAAGAAGGCGGCGAGCTGCCTGAGGCGGACGAGTGGACAGGGGGTGACGCGCCCGCCTTCTCCACTTCCACCCTCCTCTCAGGTGATGGAGACTCGGCGGAGCCCGAGGGCCCTCCCGCCCCCCTCATTGTCCTGTCCAGCCTCGACTACCAGTACGACACCCCCGGGCTGTGGGAGCCGGTGAGGCCCAGCCCGGGACAGGCCTCGGGAGGGGATCGGGGCAGGGACAGGGGCTGGCGGGGCCCCGGGAGCTGTGTGGGGAAGGACCGACATGGCAGGGTGAGGTCCATGGCCTGCCTTGCTCTTGGTGCCCGCAGGAGGAGGTGCGCGGTGGGACCAGCTCCTGCCCATGCGTGGAGAGCGTTCAGGGCTCCACGCTGATCCCGGTCCGGGTGGAGCGAAAAATACAGCTGCTGGGCCGGAACCTGCGCCTCTTCCACGTGAGTGTGGCCAGCTGGCAGCTGTCACGGTGGCCTAGGCTATGGGCAGATTCATACCGGCCTGGGGAACCAGGAGGAGGGCGCGGCCCCTGGCCCAGCCCCTGCGACAGCCGTGGCCTCCACCCTCAGGACAGCGCAGGAGACAGCGAGTGTGTGATGGAGCTGGAGGACCGGGAGCTGGTGGTTGCAGCCCAGGTTGAGTGTGAGCCTCCTCCGGACACCCGGTGCCACGTCACGTGCCAGCAGCTCCAGGTGCAGGTCTCTCGTGCTTGGGTGGCTGTCGGCTGGCTGCTGATCCCGACGGGCTAGCTAGCTCTGACCCTGTGACCCCCCAAGGGAGTCTTGGTACCCCAGCTCTGACCTCTGACCCTGTGTCTAATGGGGTTCTTGAATCCCATCTCTGACCACTCACCCAATGGCCCCACCGGGCCCCTGCACGCCAGCTCTGCCCCCCGCCCTGTGTCCCTGAGGGTCTTGATAGCTCTGACCTCTGTTCCTGCTATGGTCCCATGGTTTCCCTTCACCCCAACTTTGACCGCCCCCTCCCCTGTTTCTGCAGCTCAGCTATGAGACTGTGCAGCCAGAGCTTCGTGTGGGGCTGTACCTGCGCCGGGCCGGCCACCTGCGTGTGGACAGTGCAGATGGGCTGCATGGTGAGCTGCGGGGCAGCTGTGGCCGGTGGCGACAGGGCTCTTCCAAGGCCTGCCTCTCATGCTCGTCTCTGTCACCCGCAGTGGTGCTCTATGACTGTTCCGTGGGACACGGGGACTGCAGCCTCTGCCAAACTGCCCTGCCCCACTATGGCTGTGTGTGGTGCAAGGGAGAACGTTCACACTGCGTGGCCTGGGAAGCCTGTGGGGACACCGAGGCTGTGGCCACCCAGTGCCCCGCGCCCCTCATCCATTCGGTGTGTTGAAATGCTGCCGCCGCGGAGGGAGGGAGGGCTGCTGTGGGTCCGGGGGCCCAGCGAGGGAGGCTGGGCCTGTCTCTCCACGCTCCGGGGGTTGCCGGGTGGGTGGTGAGCAGTCCTTGTCCTGGAACAGGTCGAGCCGCTGACGGGGCCTGTAGATGGAGGCACCCGAGTCACCATCAGGGGCTCCAACCTAGGCCAACACGTGCAGGACGTGCGGGACACGGTCAGGGTGGCTGGAGTGCCCTGCGTGGTAGATGCTCAGGAGTACGAGATCTCCAGCAGGTGAGCTGGCTGGACCACCGGGGCGGAGCGTATCCTGTGTGCTCTGCAGTTGGCCTTCCTGCTCGGGGCCACCCACCCAAACTCAGCCGCACTTCTCTGCCCCTTCCCTTGGTCCTGGTCAGTGCTGGGGTTACCGCCAGGCATAGGCCGGCGGCTTCCTGGCCTGGGCTGTGGTGGGGAATGGGGCCATTCCTGGTCCTGGGGCTTAGCCACTGGCTCTGCTTCTGGGACCTGCCTCAGGGTTCTCACCTGGACTTCCTAGTGATGTCCTGGTGGTAGCAGGGCCTTCATGGGCCGGCCAGCTGAGCTCAGGTGGGGGCCTTCTTCCCCAGGGACCTGCGTTCCCTCACGCTGCCCTGGGCCAGCTCCTCCAGGGCGTAGGCGTGCGGCACACCTGCTGAGGGCCAGGGTGCTTCCCAGCCCCGTGGCTCCCAGAGGTTCGGGCTCAGCCCTGGAGATAGGGGTCTGTGGGCCCGGGACGGGGCCAGGAAGTCTGTTATAAACAGGACTTGGCTAGAGCATGTAGTTTTTCCCCTAAACGTGTTACAACTGAGAACTCGAGGCGACTGTCTAGACCGTTAACGGTTTCAGAACCATGAGACCGAAGTGAGTTAGGAAATGACCAAGATAGGTTCTGACTGAATCCCCCGCTGGGTAGGGCACACACCAGTCGTTCTGCTTTCTCAGAGACTGTGACAGTGTCACCGACGCCAGCCACTGCAGGCATCACAACGTGGGAATTGACTTGCCTCAAGCTTGTTTTCTGGCTAGGACCCAGGATTGTCTCAGTTGGCTCACTTTCCGTTCACTCTGTCCCCAGACTTGACGGAGGCTCTCAGGGACTTTTCTCCCCAAGGAAATCAGATTTCCGCCGCTCTGCTAGCCTGCTCCCAGCGCAGCGGCTCGCCCCCACAGCCAGCTGTACAGGGCTCCTTTGTAAATTTGTGCTAATCCAGAAATTCTTCCTCGTTAGGGGCTCGGGTTCGCTTGAGTGATTGAAACCACGTGTCCTAATTCTCAGATGCCAGGGCCTCTTGCATGTCATAAGCAGTCCCCTCCAGAGCTACTAGTCATATGGAGGCTGGCTTGTGGGGAGACCCCCTGATTGGGTGGAGCAGGGAGGGGCAGCCCGGGCCATTGGAGGGGCCCATGGTGCAGCCTGGCACCCCAGCCTGTCCTGTGCCCACAGCCTCGTGTGTATCACTGAGGCCAGCGGGGAGGAGGTGGCAGGCACCGTGACAGTGGAGGTGCCAGGAAGAGGACGTGGCGTCTCAGAGCACAACTTTGCCTACCAGGTGCCTGACTGCTGAGCTCCCCTGGGGCCAACGGGCCCCTGCTTCTGGTGGCCCCCTGTAGCCCATCTGGTTTCACCTTCCTGGGCTCCCCACCCCAGGGCCTTTCTGTCTGCCTCAGACGCCCTGACCTCTCTGGTTCTGGTCTGTTGCCTGTCTGTCTATCCTGTCCCCTTCCCGCAGGACCCGGAGGTGCGTTCCATCTTCCCCTGCCGGGGCCCCAGAGCCGGGGGCACCCGCCTCACGCTGCACGGCTCCAAGCTCCTGACTGGGCGGCTGGAGGGCATCCGAGTCATAGTCGGAGACCGGCCTTGCCACCTGTGAGGGCTGTTTCCTCATTCTGCAGTAATCTATGCACTCCGGGGACAAGACGGGGGTTGGGAGGCTAAGAACAGAGAGGGTGAGGGCCAAGTCTGCTCCATCGGACAGTGGCCGGACCCTCCTGACGTGGGCTGTCGTGGGAGTGCAGCCTGCTGGGTCCCCGTGGAGATGGCAGACAGCACTGGAGGGAAGTGTCAGCCCCCCAGCTGAGGCCTGAGTGGGTCCCCTGCCCTGGAACTTTCCGTCCCTCTTTCCTGAGCCCGTTCGGGGCAGCTGGGCTCGCATTCCACCCCTGCCTCCTTTCCCAGGCTACAGGGGCAGCAGGCGGAGCGGCTGCAGTGTGAGACCAGCGCGCACCCCGTGCCGGCCGCCCTGCCCGTGACTGTGTGGTTTGGGGCTGCTGAGCGGAAGCTTCAACACAGCCTGTTCGAGTACACGCCAGACCCGAACATCACCTCCGTCAGCCCCACCAAGAGCTTCCTCAGGTGCTCGCCAGGGGCTGCGTGGCAGACGGCAGGGAGGTCTCTGTGGGTCCAGGGCCTGTGGGATTCGCAGGGCTTGCGCGGGGGCTGTGGCTCCCACGCGGCTGGAAGGGAGGGACCCACGCAGCTTTGGGCTGGCTGTCCCTGCCCATGCGTGGCCTACGGGATATGTTACAGTGGAGGACGTGAGATACGGGTCTATGGCCACAATTTGGACGTGGTACAGACACCGAGAATCCGAGTGACCGCGGCACCAAGAACGCTGCGGCCAGGCCAGGGCCTTGGGCAGAGGCGACACATGATCCCGGAGACCGAGTGCCCCCCTGGAGCCTCCTGTGGCGGTCATCACGTAGGACACCTGTGGGCACCCCCTGCCTGGGCTGGGCCAGCCGGTGCCCCGCACTCATACCCCACCCTGGGGACAGCCCTGGGTGGTGGGCACCGTCCCTGTGGACCCCCTCCTGTGACCCCCCTACCGTGCCTCCCCAGTTTGAGGAGCCGTGCCGCGTGAACTCGTCCCAGCTCATCACGTGCCGCACGCCCGCCCTCCCGGGCCCACCTGAGGAGCCCAGGGTCCGGGTGGAGTTCATCCTTGACAGCCTGGTCTTTGACTTCGCCTCTCGGAGCCCCACACCCTTCTCCTATGAGGCTGACCCCACTCTGCAGCCCCTCAACCCTGAGGACCCCACCGTGCCGTTCCGGCACAAGCCCGGGAGCGTCCTTTCTGTGGAGGTACTGCTCCCACTCGGACGTGGCAGTGCCCGGGACCCTGCACTTGGCTGGACAGTGTTGCTGTGTGTGGTGGAGGGGGGCACGATCGCAGGCCTAGAGCCTCATGCTTCTGTGGCGAGGGCTGGGGGCGCCGGTAGGGGCGTGCCGGGCCTGGTGCACCTGGCAGGCCCAGGCTCCGGTGGCCTGGGCCCTGACATACTCCATGGCAGGTGACCGAATGACAATGTGTAAATGGTTGGCACCCAGTAGGTACCTGGGCTGGTACCTACGTGGCATGTGTCCTGATTCACGTAGTAGATGGTCATTCTGAAATGCCACTGGTACACAGCCTGTCCTCACTGGCAGTGGCCAGCAGACAGTGGGGGTCTAGCTTCTGGGACAACTTCGTAATCTTTAGAAGCTCTGGAGCAGTTAAGCCTTGAGGAAGAAAGATAGGGAAGGGCAGAGGAAGGTTGGGATGGGGGTTGGCAGCTTGGAAGACATCCACGGGACTCGCCCACGTGTAGGGAGGGGGGCAGGAGCTGAGGCCGCCTCAGCCCTGCTCTTGGGAATGCATTTTGGGACCATCCTTCCTACATCTGCGGGGACGGGATCTGAGTGACCAATCAGTGACCTTGTGTATTCCAGGGGGAGAATCTGGACCTTGCAGTGTCCAAGGAGGAGGTTGTGGCCATGATAGGGAACGGCCCCTGCGTGGTGAAGACGCTGACCCGGCACCACCTGTACTGCGAACCACCGGTGGAGCAGCCGCGGCCGCTCCAGGAGGCCCCTGACGCCCTGCCTGAGTTCACGGTCAGTGGGCAGGCCCCGGGCTGGGCTGGGCGCTGGGCTCGCGCCGAAGCCTTGCTCACAGGTGGCTTCCCCACGCAGGTGCAGATGGGAAACCTGCGCTTCTCCCTGGGCCACGTGCAGTATGACGGCGAGAGCCCCGCGGCTTTTCCCCTGGCAGCCCAAGTGGGCTTGGGGGTGGGCGCCTCTCTCCTGGCTCTGGGAGTGATCATCATCGTCCTCATATACAGGTGGGCGCCTCTGCCTCGAGACGGGGCGGGGTTGGGAGGGGCAGGCTACATCAGGGGCGTCAAGCTTCCCACAAGGGGCCAGAGTAACGGCTTTGGCTTTACGGACCAGGCAGTCTCTGTTGCAGCCCCTTTGGTGGAGCACCAAGGCAGCCATGAACAGTGGCTGAGTTCCAATTAGTTCTCTTAAATACTTTTAATTTTTTATTCTCATTTTTAAAGAAGATGTTATTTATTATTTTTATAGAGAGGAGAAAGGAAGGAGGGAGGAAGGAAGGGAGAGAAACGTCAGTGTATGGTTGCCTTTCATCTGCCTCCAGCTACGGATCTGGCTGGAGACCTGGCTTGCAACCTGGTTATGTGCCCTGGCTGGGAATCGAACCAGAGACCCTTGGGTTTGCAGGGCGGTGCTCAATCCACTGAGCCACACCAGCCAGGCAATAAATCTTTATTTACAAAACAGGTCACCAGTCTATTTGGCCTGTTTATAGTTAGTTTGCTGATCCCTGGGCTAACGTGTTGGGCTGCACAGGACATGGGTGGGTGTGACTTGCTTGGGATGGGACAGACTTAAATTATTCTGGGCTAGACCTAAGCAGGCCTGGGCCAAGGGCGCCACAGAGGCTCGGGCCCCTGCCAGCCTTTCCCTAACTGACCCTGGCGCTGCGCAGGAGGAAGAGCAAGCAGGCTCTGAGGGACTACAAGAAGGTCCAGATCCAGCTGGAGAATCTGGAGAGCAGCGTGCGGGACCGCTGCAAGAAGGAGTTCACTGGTGAGGCCCAGAGGAGGGTCCCCAGGCCCCCAAGCCTCTCCCATCACATGGGCTAGGTGCCCATACCTGGCCTTTTCTGCCCAACAGACCTCATGACCGAGATGACGGACCTCACCAGTGACCTTCTGGGCAGCGGCATCCCCTTCCTTGACTATAAGGTGTATGCTGAGAGGGTCTTCTTCCCTGGTCACCAGGAGTCGCCCCTGCACCGGGACTTGGGTGTGCCCGAGAGCAGGCGACCTACCGTGGAACAAGGGCTGGGGCAGCTCTCCAACCTGCTCAACAGCAAGCTCTTCCTCACTAAGGTGCCAACCTGCCCCGGCCCCACCCCTGCCGGGACCTCCTGGCCTCACCCACCTGGCCCCGCCCCTGCCGGGACCCTCCTGGCCTCACCCACCTGGCCCCGCCCCTGCCGGGACCCTCCTGGCCTCACCCACCTGGCCCCGCCCTGCTCCAGCCCCGGGCTTCTGAATCAGCCCCTCCCTCCCACCCTCTCCCTGATGCCAGTTCATCCACACCCTGGAGAGCCAGCGCACCTTCTCAGCGCGGGACCGTGCCTACGTGGCGTCTCTGCTCACCGTGGCACTGCACGGGAAGCTCGAGTACTTCACAGACATCCTCCGCACCCTGCTCAGCGACCTGGTGGCCCAGTACGTGGCCAAGAACCCCAAGCTGATGCTGCGCAGGTCCGTGTCAGAAGCAGGGGGTCCAGGAGCTGAGTCGGATCTCCAGGGCCTGGGGTCTGTAGAACAGAGGACCCTGTGGCCCCACCTGCTGACCCTGCCTCCCTGCCCCACTTTCCTGTCATCCCAGGACGGAGACCGTGGTGGAGAAGCTGCTCACCAACTGGATGTCCATCTGCCTGTACACTTTTGTCAGGGTGAGGGAGGTAGAGGTGGGTGGGGCTCCCCCAAAGGAGGGGTAGGCTCCAAACTTTGCGGCCCTGACCCCCACGCAGCTGGTGCACATCTGCCCACCATGTCCGCAGTCACCCTAAACCCTCTGCAGCCTGTCCCCTTCCCCGGCGTGGGCCTTGTCCCAATCACCTCTGCCCCACACCTGTCACCTGCCCCAGGGGCTCTGACTGCCACTCCCCTAGGACGCGGTCGGGGAACCTCTCTACATGCTCTTCCGTGGAATTAAGCATCAAGTAGACAAGGGGCCAGTCGACAGTGTGACTGGCAAAGCCAAATACACCCTGAATGACAACCGCCTTCTCAGAGAGGACGTGGAGTACCGTCCCCTGGTGAGGGGGTGCGCTCGCTGACGTGTCAGCCCGGGGAGGGGAGGGTGAGCATGTGTGTCTGTGCTTGGCTGCCTGTGTGGGGGGAAGAGCCGGCGGGACCCCTGGGAGAGACCTGGAGATGAGCTGAGGAGAGGGGCCAGGCCTTGCGGGGACAGGGCCTCAGAGGGTCCCTGGGCTTGGGATGGGGCTGGAGTGACCACCGCCAGGGTCTGGGCAGCAGCCAGCCCTGCCCAGGACCCATCTGAGTCCTTGCTGTACCAGGACCTGAGTGTTTGCCTGGCCCCTGGTCTCATGGTCCCACCAGGGCTGCGATGTGCCCACCAAGCTCGCAGCCACCCTGGCACACCTGCCCGTCACATCCCTGCTGGTTTGCTTTTTCCCCTTAGTGACCCGCACAGAGTCCTTTGGAAAATCCCATTCAGGCTTCTCCAAACCTGGTCATCTGTTAGGCTAGGGGGCACTCCCCTTGGGTCGCAGCCAGGAGTCTGGGGACCTGGCCTGTGCTCACTCCCTTTTTCCGCCAT
This sequence comes from Noctilio leporinus, assembly GCA_004026585.1. Taxonomy (NCBI): domain Eukaryota; kingdom Metazoa; phylum Chordata; class Mammalia; order Chiroptera; family Noctilionidae; genus Noctilio; species Noctilio leporinus. The sequence continues at coordinate 94,850 of PVIW01003818.1, forward strand.
TCACCTCACAGTTAGTTACCAGGGCGCTGCGCTGGGTGCTGGGGCCACAGCGGAGGGAGCCATTGATGGCCTTCCCATGGGTTGTCCCTGTCCCTGGCCTTGCGTCGTGGTCATCCATGTGTGGGCTGAGCCCTGACTGCCTGGGTGTCCTGTGTAGACATTGAACGCGCTGTTGGCTGTGGGACCTGGGGCAGGAGCGGCCCAGGGCATGCCTGTGAAGGTCCTGGACTGTGACACCATCTCCCAGGCCAAGGAGAAGATGCTGGACCAGCTCTACAAAGGAGTGCCTCTTGCCCAGCGGCCTGACCCCTGCACCTTGGATGTCGGTGAGAGCAGAGGCGGAGGGTGGCTGGGGGGCCTGAGCCAGTTGGGCTGGGCGGGTCCAGCCCTGGACCCGCTCTGCAGGGTGGGATGTCTTGAGTGGGGGCAGAGCTGGGCTGTGTAGGGATGACCTTGCACCTGGTGGGGGGCAGCTGTCCCTGGTCTTTGGGGGGATTGGGTGGGGCTGCCTCTGCTGGAGGGGCATGTGTCCCTGGAGGAAGAAACAGGTTCCACTGCAGAAAGGGTGTCCTGGGAGCTCTGGACCAAGTCCTATCTTGCCCTTGCAGAGTGGCGGTCTGGGGTGGCTGGACATCTCATTCTTTCTGACGAGGATGTGACCTCTGAGGTCCAGGGCCTGTGGAGGCGACTGAATACCCTGCAGCATTACAAGGTGGGGGGACGGGGAGCTGGAGGAGGTGTGTGTGGGGGTGTCAGGGGTGTGGCTGCTGGAGGGGTCACCACCTGTGGTCAGCAGGTCCCAGACGGAGCAACTGTGGCCCTGGTCCCCTGCCTCACCAAGCATGTTCTTCGGGAAAAGCAGGATTATGTCGCTGGAGAGAGTGAGTGCCCCCACCCCCATGAAGGCTCTGCCCTTGCTGTTGCCCAGTAATGGGGAAGCTCCGGGCCTCAGGGTGGGCTTCCCACCTCAGGGTGTCTACTTCCCTTCTGCCCGGAGAAGCCCTCCCTACGTGCCCCCACTCCAGGAGTTGGCAGGACCCCGGGGCTCAGAGGAGCTCCTGAGGAGGTGGTGACAAGCGGTGGGGTCTTGGCACAGGGACCCCAATGCTGGAGGACGTGGATGAGGGGGGCATCCGGCCCTGGCACCTGGTGAAGCCGAGTGAGGAGCCTGAGCCGCCCAGGCCGAGAAGGGGCAGCCTGCGGAGTGGGGAGCGAGAGCGGGCCAAGGCTATCCCGGAGATCTACCTGACCCGCCTGCTGTCCATGAAGGTGGGCGGGCCTGGGCTCTCTCGAGGTTTGGGGGTGCTACTGGGCTCCCACCGAGCCTGGGGCTGGGCCCGGCCTGAGCCCCGCTGCTGACCACACACACCTGTTTCCTGTCCCCTGCAGGGCACCCTGCAGAAGTTTGTGGACGACCTGTTCCAGGTGATCCTCAGCACCAGCGGCCCCGTGCCGCTCGCCATCAAGTACTTCTTTGACCTGCTGGATGAGCAGGCCCAGCAGCACGGCATCTCCGACCAAGACACCGTCCACATTTGGAAGACCAACAGGTGCGGGCGGGGCCTCGCGGGCTGGGTGCGCCATGGCCCCTCTCCACCCCGGGGCCCCTCTCCGCCCCATGGCCCCTCTCCGCCCCCGGGGCGTGCTCACCCGCCACGCCTGCCCTGCCCACAGCTTGCCGCTGAGGTTCTGGATCAATATTATCAAAAACCCGCAGTTTGTGTTCGACGTGCAGACATCTGATAACATGGACGCGGTGCTGCTGGTCATCGCGCAGACCTTCATGGACGCCTGCACCCTGGCCGACCACAAGCTGGGCCGGGTAAGCGGGGGGCAGCGGGGCCAGCGAGCGCTGTGCTGTGCTTGCACACGGGTCGGCTTTCCCACGACGTCTGGGAGTGGGGCTAGGCCGGGCTTTGTCCCGAGGCTCCATCTTCAAGGACGGGCACGGGCAGGGGCGAGGTGCGCTGGTCCGCAGAGTTAAGACATGGGAGCAGGTGCAGGGGTGGCAGAAGGCCAGGGCCACTAGGTGAGGGGTGATGAGAGCCACTGGAAATGGGCGGGGTGAGGGTGCCAGACCTGAGAGTTAGGCAGAGCCTTCTGGCAATTGGAAAGACTTGTTTCAGATTCCAGCTCAGCCAGTCAGGGCGAGTTGGCCTGGGCAGTTGACTTCATTCCTTGGGTCATTTTCCGATTTTTAAAATGATCACATGGGGAATGGGCAGCACGTGGGACGCAGTGAGGGCTGCACACGGCACTGCCCCGTCCTGCCCTGCTGGTGCCGATTCTCTGCCGCGTCCAAGTGGGGGCACCTGAGCTAAGAAATGACCTTGGGGTCATGTGGGGAAAAGCTGGAGGGGACAAAAGCAGGGTCTGGCCTCAAGAGGCAGGGAGGCAGGGAGGAGGTCCTTAGGAAGGAGGACATGGGCTAGGGTGACCGGCCATCCGGTTGCCGGGGACGGAGGGGCATTCCTGGGACTTGGGGCTTTAAAAGCTACGGCAGGGCTGTGAGAGTTGGGGTAGTCGGTCATGCTCACAGGGGTCTCATCCTTCTTCCCCTCCCACGACTTGCTGCTGGCACCCAGGACTCCCCCATCAACAAACTTCTGTATGCTCGGGACATCCCCCGTTACAAACAGATGGTGGAAAGGTGCAAGGGCAGGGGAAGGGTCTGGGGGTTGGGGGTGGGCAGGGCTAGATAGACTGGTGGCCCGGGGACCGCCCTGGTGGGGCGAGAAGTGGGTTCCTTTTGCCAGCAGCAGCTGTCCCCATGATCTCTGGCAGGTACTACGCAGACATCAGACAGGCCATCCCGGCCAGTGACCAAGAGATGAACTCCATCCTGGCGGAGCTGTCCCGGGTACGGCCCTCCCCCTGCCGCTGCCGCACCGCTCCTTTGCGGGGAAGTCCTCTGGTGCTCAGTAGAATGCTTCGCTTGCCCCTTCAAAAGAGCAGGGCCCCCAGCATTGCGTCAGAAAGCAGCAGGGGTTGTGTCCTGGCACCCGCCACTTCCCCTGACTCAGCCAGGTGCTAGGATACCTGCAGCCCTTGTTGGGGCCTACATTGTACTGAGGTTGCAGGGGTTCAGCCCAGCACCCCTGGGGGCAGCCTGCCAATGCATCCTATCTGCTCCGGACACAGCCTCAAACTTCAACCCGGGAACTTTTAAAAATATTTTATTTATTTATTTTTAGAGTGAGTGGAAGGGAGGGAGAAGGCGAAACATCAATGTGTGGTTGCCTCTCCCACACTCCCAAATGGGGACCTGGCCTGCAGCCCAGGCATGTTTCCTGACTGGGAGCCAAACCAGCGACCCTTTGGTTCTCAAGGTGGTGCTCAATCCACTGCCACACCAGCCAGGGCCAACTCAGGAACTGATAAACAGCGTTTCTGAAACGCTGACCATCAACCACAACAGTAATAGCAGCTATGAATTGGGGGTGTTTATCTTCTCATTTTAGGCTAGGTGGTTTCAACCCCAGTGTCCTTGAGGGATCCCCGGGGGGTGTCAGAGGGGAACCTCGGGACAGGTGGGAGTGAGAGCAGAGAAGCTTCTTTCCTGCTTGGCTTTGCCGTCACCGGGCAGCCCAGGGTCTCAGTTGCAGCCCCACGGGGGAGAGGCAGAGACCTCCAACTGTAGACCTGGGGTCTCGCCACTGAGGCAGCCCTTTGGCCCACCCTGTGGAGTGCGCCTGACCTGGGGTCCTCGGTCTGTAGAGGGGCTCACCCCTTCCTCCACATCCCAGGCCCCCTCCTCCTCCCTTCCCTGGGGCCTGGGCCTCCTCGGGTGGCTGGAGGCACCCTCATCCTTTTCCGCTCTCTCTCCTCCCTAGAACTACTCTGGAGACCTAGGCGCACGCGTGGCCCTGCATGAGCTCTACAAGTATATCAATAAGTACTACGACCAGGTGGGCATCACTTGGGCCCTGACCGGGTGCTGAGATGGTTGGAGGAGGGCATCTGGCTCAGGAATTCTCACGGGGGGCCCTCAGATCTCCCCCTGGGCACAGACTGGAGGAGGGACTGGGTCCTGAGTGTAGGAAGCAGTCTTCAGGCCTGCTTCCTGGTATTGGCTGTGCTCTTCCCTGTCCCTGCCCCAAATCAGGGCTCCGCAGCAGGGCTTCCAGGTGTGGTCGTGGTGGGCAGCTGGGGATCTACCCGGCCCGAAGATGGTGTGTCGGCCCGAAGATGGTGTGTCGGGTGTTCTGGAGAGATACACGGCCGCCATCTCCGCCCTGACCTTGTGCTTGCCCAGATCCTCACCTGAGTCCCCAGGAGACACCATGCAGTGCATGGTCACTCCTGGGGGTGTGGGCCCAGCTGGGCTGCACAGGCTACCAGGGAGGAGGGTCTAAGCCCTGGGCCAGGGGCGGTAAGGTCACAGTGGAGCTGGCTCTCTGGGGGTTTCCTGGGCTGGGCCTCAAGGTTAGGAACCCACCGGTCAGCCTGCTGCGTCTGTGCCAAAATCATCCTCCCAGATGTGTACCTGGCCCCGAGGGTGTGGCCGACGGTGGTCAGATCAGGAGCCCGCCTGAGTCCCAGGCCTGGAGTGAGAGTCTTGGAACAAAGGAGGGTTGCTCAGTGTGAAGTCCAGGGGGGTGGCGGGCACAGCGGGAGAGCCCCTCTGGGCTGATCTCTGCGTGGCTGCCCCATTTGAAGGGATGTAGTTCCCGTGGGTCAGCATCTATCTCCCCACGCGCGAGCCCCCTGAGGGCAGGGTCACATCTGCTCCTTGCCCAGCACCTGGCACGTAGGAATTCAGGAAATGCTCGTTACCGAGGGGTGTGTGTGTGGGTGGCACATTGGTGGGTACTTACTGAGGAGGCCTTCTAGGGCATTTGTGCGGAGAAGGCCATTCTCCCTGGGGGAGGTGTCTATTCCCCACGCCGAGGGCTAGGGACTTCCGTCCCCACCTTGCTAACCCTTAAAATAACCTCTGGTTATTGCGGAGAGTCTTCCCTCCCAGTGACGAGGCCCTGAGGCCACACAGGAAGTAGTGAGGTCCCCCAGATTCTGCCCCAGTACCTGGGGAGGCTGTTGAAGTCTGCCGCAGGCTGGACGGCCTGACGGTGGGGCCGTCCCTCTGTTCCCCTCAGATCATCACCGCCCTGGAGGAGGACGGCACCGCCCAGAAGATGCAGCTGGGCTACCGGCTGCAGCAAATCGCGGCAGCCGTGGAAAACAAGGTCACGGATCTGTAGGGACCCGGCAAGCCCTGCTGTCGCCTCGGCCCCACCAGGCAGTCAGCCCCGGACTCTGGAGGAGAAGCCACCTTCTTAGATGCCCATAGTGCCTGCCCGACAAGCCGAGTTAGTGGAAGGTGGCCCCAGTCTCCAGGTGGCTCTGGCCTGGGGGAGGCTGATGAGGAGGTGCCCTGCCTGCTCCCCAAGCCCAGCCACGCTGCAGGCTGCGTTCTGTGTGATGTCAGTCCGCGGGGAGTCGGGTACGAAGGGCCTCCAGCCCCTGGGGAGACTGTACTGTTCCTGAAGACTGGCCCTTACCCCACCAGGATTCAGAGAGGAAGGAGGTGGGCCTGCTGGCTGTTCTGCCCTCCCCTCCACCAGCACTGACCTCAGTTCAGCCGCCTCTGGCCTTTGCTGCTGCCACGATCCTAGGTCCGAGCGACAAACACCTTTCTTAGGCCACTGAACTGACCCCTCAGAAGGGTTGACTGACTGCCTTGGGGCCACCCTGCCTCTGAGGCAGCGGTGGGGAGGGGCATCTGTTGTAGGGGGCCTTGGGGAGAGTGGTGGCCACACTGACCCAGCTCTTCATTAAAGGATAACACACTGCGTGTCGTCTGGCATGTGGGCTCAGCTCAGAAAGTGCCTGGCAGGCGCTGGGGTTGCTGGGATCTGCACCCCAGGAGAGGTCTCAGGCTCCCGTGTCACACTCCAGATTACAGGGCTGGCTGGGCTCCGATTCCATGAAGGAAATGATGGCTGCACCCAGGCCGGGCAGGTCTGCAGCCAAGGCAGAGGGACTGCCTCCTCTGCAGTTGAGTGTGTGGGTTCCTGCATTCACGTTCCCACTGTCGGGAAAGGAACTGGGAGAAGGTGGTGTCATCATGGGCATCCCACAGTCCTGTTTCTGAACTTTCCAATCACATCCCCCCACCCCAATAATCTGGGACGTTCTAAGGAGCTCCTGGATGTTGGGTTGTCTTCTAAGTCACAGGTGGAGGCCCCCAGCCCCACTGCCTGCATGAAGGCCGCCTGGTGCGGGTTTCCTGGTCTAGGTAGGGGTGGGCTTTCAGGCTGTCTTACTGGGCCTCATGATGCTGGCTGGGTCTTTTGGGCCAGGGGTGGATGTCCCCTTGACTGAGACCACCCTTGGCCTCAGCAGCAGTGCAGGGCCCTGCGGGTCTTCACAGGCTCTCCCCCTTGACTCTGCTCACGCCCATAGCCCAGACCCCACGCCGCCTGCTGTAGCTGGCAGATGATGCATCCTGGGTCTCCCATTACAAGTGTTTTGCCTGGGTTGAGGGTGATGGTTGATCCCATTCCAAATGTTGACCAGGAATCTACGGCAAGGATGTCGTGGTGTTTGAAAGGAATTGATTTATTGACTGTAATTTTGGGGTTTTATTCATAAGCCTTTGGGTTACCTGGCTGGTAAGTAAGTACCCTTGAAACAGAATGACAGTCTTCCCTGCCCGGGAGGTCAGGGACACGGGGTGGGAGGGGAGCGGTAGTTGGGTGGTGGCATACTGCCATCTTCTGGCCACAGCGGGGAATTTCCCTGGAAATGGGTAGGTGGAGATTCGGAAGTGGTGGGTGGTCTTCGCTCGCCTCTAACCTGAATTCCGGTTTTAGGTGTGAGGTGTGTCCCCTTGGATCGTTGAGGTGTAACAGTGAGTGACGTCAGGGAAGCAAGCCTCTGCGGCCGGTTTAAGCAGCAGATTGATCATAAAAGTGTTGGAAGGCCTGGGAAGAGGTAAAGAGGGGTAAAGGGACCCAGAGGTCAGTGCGCTCAGGAGCCCAAGCTGGCAAGGGGACAGCCCTGTAGCCCACAGCCTCTGCCCAGCGTTGCAGGAAGCCCGTGCTGCAGGGTGCCCCTGCCGGGCACCGCGCATGAGCGCCGCCAGGAAGGGACGTTCATGGCTCTCCCAACCTCCACCCCTCCTGACCTGTCCAGCCCCTGGCAGGGAACGGAGAGGGAACAGAAGAGTTTTAAGGAGGAGTGCTGACAGCTTGAGGGGACAGGGACTGCGCAGGCAGCACAGTGGCTGCCCCTGGGCAGGGAGGATGCTGGAGGGTAATTACGCAGGCAGGGGCTCCTGCCTTGGACCGCCGGCCTGGAAGCCAGAGGGCAGGGGTGCCTGCTGGGCACAGGCTGCGAGGTCAGCTGAATGCAGAGCAGGTGGGAAGGAGGGGCCCGATGAGCACACCTGGGAGGCGTCCCGTAGAGGTGCCTTATTCAAGGCCACCAGGTTACTATCTTGGGAGGCGTCACCTAGAGGTGCCTTATTATGCAAGGCCATAGCAGGGCCCTCCCACGCCCCATGCCCTGCTGCACCTTGGGAGGTGCTGCACAGTTTTCCCAAAGGACCTCAGGAATGTCAGCTCCCTTGGGGCCAAGTGGGCTACCTGGCCCTCTCCAGCCTGGGCGGGACTCTGGGTATGCACCTAGGGGGCCCAAGGAAGACACAGCTGCAGGCTGTGGGACAGGTGTTCTCCATCTACCACTTCATCTGCTCCGGCAGGAGAATTCAGCTGGGGCCGTGCACCTGCCCACCTCACGCCCCCTGGAGTGTGCAGACACTTTGCCTGCTCCCGGCCCAGCTTGCGAACCTGGAGTCAGCAGTGCGGGGCGTCGTTTTGTGTTTGTGTCTGTGTGTGTATGCATGTATATGTTTGATGTGTGTGGTTGGGAGGGGTGGGTCTGGGGGCAGGTAGAAGCTCTGACCTCAGGGAAGAATCCCTCGTGGGAAGCCCCGCGCACTTGGCCTCAGCACTGACCACGTTGGGACAGCCTTTCCAAGCCTTGGCTGTCCTGCTGTGGGATGTGCGTTCTCAAACACCACTCCAGAGGGGGCATCCTGTGAAAACTTTTTAAGAACTCAGGCCCCTTGAGAACCAGGGTTACAAGAGCTGGCTCTCCATGCCCGGAGCCAGGCCTGACTCTGGGGAAGGTGAGCCTGTGGCCACCCAAGGCCTTGTCATTGGAAAAGGACAGGAAGGGGGAGAGGGTGCACCTAAGCAGGGCACCCTCTCCATGGAGGGAATGTGTGAAGCCAGCACTGCCGGGTCCCCTCTGGGTCTCAGTGCCGTCTGTGTAAGGCCTAGGGAGGCCCTCTGTCACAAGGTCTTTTCACAAGAATGCAGGTCACCTGCTCATCCCTGGGCAACCCCAGCCTTGTCATGTCTGGGGTCGCTGCCTAGACTTGCTGTCTTTGCCCTCCGCTTGCCAGTGCCTCCACCTCTAATCGCCCATTGGAGGATGATGGGGTAGCTGCCTCTCAGCCCCAGGTGTGTGCGGAATAAAAGCAGAGAAACAATTCTCTCCAGAGCATTCTTTAAAAAAAAAATTTTTTTTTTTAAGATTTTATTATTTTTATAGAGAAGGGCAGGGAGGGAGGGAGGAAGAGAAACATCAATGTTTGGTTGCCTATCACCTGCCTCCAGCTAAGGACCAGGTGGAGACCTGGCTTGCAACCTGGTTATGTACCCTGGCTGGGAATCAAACCAGCGACCTTTGGGTTCGCAGGCCAGCGCCAATCCTCTGAGCCACACCAGCCAGGGCTTTATAATATCAATTTTTTAAAAATGATGGAGCCCTGCCTGGTGTCACAGTGGTTAAGGCACCGGCCTGCAAATCCAAAGGTCAATGGTTGGATTCCCAGTCAGGGCACATAATGAGGTTGCAAGCCAGGTCTGCAGCCAGGTCCGTAGCTGGAGACAGGTGAAAGGCAACCATACATTGATGTCTCTCTCCCTCTCTGCCTCTATCCCTTCCCCTCTGAAAACAATAAATTAAAAAATCTTTAAAAATTAAAAAATGATGGATAGTAGGTATCAAGTCAGATTCAAGAAGCTCGCCTAACCCCAATTGGGATGAATTATTTTATTTTATTTTATTTTAATTAATTTATTTATTTTTAAAGATTTTATTTCATTATTTTTAGAAAGAGGGGAAGGGAGAGAGGCAGAGAGGGAGAGAGACATCAATGTGCGGTTGCGTTTCACCTGCCTCCAGCCACAGACCTGACTGGAGACCTGGTTTGCAACCTGGTTATGTGCCCTGGCTGGGGAATCGAACCTGCGACCTTTGGGTTCACAGGTCGGCGCCTTAGCCACTGTGCTACCAGCCAGGGCAATTTTTTTAAAACTACATCTAGACCCATCATAGTCACACTACCATATTCCAAACCCAAGTAAATGAACTTGAAAACCACAAGCCAGGGCTGGGGGTGAGAAGGCTCATTATCTACAAAGGGGCAAATGGAAGACTGACGCCTGTGTTCTCAACAGAAATGATGGAAGGCAAGAGACAATGGAATAAGAACTTTATTTTATTTTAAGATTTTATTTATTTTTAGAGAGAGGGGAAAGGAGGGAGAAAGAGGGAGAGAAACATCAATGTGTGGCTGCCCCTTGCACATGCTCAACCGAGGACCTGGCCAGCAACCCAGGTACATACAGTATGTGCCCTGACTGGGAATCGAACTGGCAACCCTCTGGTTTGCAGGCAGGCACTCAATCCACTGAGCCACATTGGCCAGGGCGGAACAAGAACTTTAATACACTGAAAGACAAATAACTACCAGCTAGAATCCTGTGCCCAGGATAATATCCTTCAAAAATTAGAATTAAAGTCATTTTCATATCAACAAAATCTGAATTTCTCACTAGTATACCTTCTATGCAAGAAATACTAATTAGAGTTTAGGGTCTGAAAAAATTTTATTCCAAAGATGAACCAAAGAATTTCAGGAAGGAAGGAAGAGCACCAGAAAGAACAAATATGTGTAAAGTATGAAAGAATAATGACATTTAAAGCAACAAGGGGGTTGTAACACATATAAAAGTACAAAATATCAGAACAGTACTAAAAGGGGAAGAAGAGGTTATAAATTGTTACAAAATTCTTAAGCCATACAAGTAGTAATTAATGTAATAAGTAAAATAAGTAAAGAATTCATATTGAAATCTCTAGGACCACTAATAAAACATTTCAAAATATTTAACCAAAAAAGTAGAAAAGGTGAAAAAATATATTAATGTAAAATTCTATAAAGGACCAAAAACTTTACAAGCTTTTGTGTGATTATAAATTCTCATTTCTCTTGGGTAAATAGCGGGGTAATACAGTAAGTGTGCGCTTAATTTCATAAGCAATTGCCCCACTACTTTCAAAAATAGTTGTGTCATTCTGCATTTCCAGCAATAATGTATGAAAGTTCTAGTTACTCCACATACTCCCCACCTCTTAATATTGTCACCCTCCCCCAACCTAATAGGTGTACAATGGTATTGTGTATTTAAAAAATAGTTTTAGTTATTTTTAGAGAGAAAGGATGGGAAGAGAGAGGGAAACACCAATTGGTTGCCTCCCCCAACCCCCCCAACTGGGGAATTGGACTGAAACCCAGGCATGTGCCCCAACTGGAAATTGAACCTGCAGCCCTTTGGATTGTGGGACAGCACCCAACCCACTGAGCCACACAAGTCACTGTGGTTTAATTCAGATTTCTCTAATGGCTAGTGATGCTGACCATCAGTGTACTTATTTGCCACTTGTATATCATCTTTGGTGAAGTAGCTATTCAAATGTACCCTTTTTTAGTTTAGTTTTCTCACTGAGTTTTGGGAGTTCTTTACACACATGGCAGACAGGTCTGTAGGAGTTTGAGTAGGCAGGCTCTAAGACTCTGCTTATTTGGGTTATTTTAATTTTTATTTGATAAATATTTACATTTTAAAAATATTTAAAGAAAATAAACTTACATTTAAACATTAAATGTCCATTTAAATATTTTAAAATTAATTACAAGTAACTAGATGTGTCAAATTTTGCATTTGGCACCAGCAGGCTTTGGGGTAACGCGTGTCAGCTACACTGAAGAAATGAACAACCCTGGATTCAAAACACAGAGGTCGTCTTTGGCTCAGCCTTGCGGCGAGCCTTCCCCTGACCCTGGGCTGTTTAATACTCTGCAGGGTACGTTATTTTATGATGCCTGCATTTGGAGCCCCTGATGAAGCATCTTCAGGACCTAGATCCCTGGAAGGGCACAAACTAGGGCTTCAAAGGCTGTTTGCAGGTAGATGGGGAGAGCCTGGGAAATGATCCAAAAAGAAGGTTCTCATTTGTCTGGTTAGTTAGCAATGATATTATCACACCCTTGGTGTATGTCTGGGACTTTCTGTAAAACTTGGTGTGTGTCCTGTGTCCCCGAGCAGTAAAGTGTGTCAAGTACACAGACCCTATCCTTTGGCAGCCAATGTCGCATAGGGTGAGAGGGTGTGTGGTCACAGTGGTGAGGGTGCAAGCTTCTTAGGTAAGGAAGGGGCACAGCAAGAGAGTGGAGGTAAAGCAGAGGCCATCTGCAGGGGGTCCATGTGTCTCCCAGGAATCGCTGCCTCAGGGGCAAGTCCATCTACTGCCTGGGTGTCAGGAGCTCCTTTTACATGGCTGGTAGATGGGCTTGCCTCTCTCGCCTGGGAGTTTCTACCAAATAGAACATGTTAGTTAAGTCTGTAACTTGAAACCATTCGCTTGTGTTACTTTGAATGCCATCCATTAAAGCGATTATATTGATTGAGGTGCTTTAATAGTCTATGGGCAGCCCCACTCTTTCTAAGGGCTTTAAGCACATGCCATACCAGGGGAATAAAAGGTGAGATGGTGGGACCCGGTGCCCCTTCTTTAACTAGGTTAGCTATGATAGGCCATTAGGGGAAGGTTAATTAGTGCCCACCATGTGGGGCGCTCAGCCCATCCTGCCACAGAGGAGGCAGAAACAAACCCTGGCCTGGATTACTGGGCACAAGTCTGAAGTGGGCTGTCAGAGCCTTGCAGGGGTGGTCACAAAAGGGACTGGCTAAAGCTACACTAAATTTGTCGTTTCTCTCATTCTTTTCATCCCAAATAAAAACTTATATAATAAGTTTTAATAAACCTTTAATAAACCTTCCCTTTAATAAACCTTCTTCAAATGACCTTATTGTGCATGTGACATCCGTATCATCCTGAGACCTAGATTGAGGTGAACTCCAGCACCAGGGAAAGTATGGTTAGATCAGGAATTTTCTGGAGTGAATGGTTTCTCTGCTTTTAGTCCATATATATAAGCCGTAGCTGAGGGAGGCAGCTACCCCCACTATCCTTCCGCCGCAGGTGGATTTCCCTTCCATTTTCCTCCAAGGACTATTACTCTACTGAGAATCCCGGACCTAATCCATCTGACCTCACCTCCACTTTGGCAGAGGCCTTGTCTCCCACGGTGTTATCTTTCAAAATTCGATGAATAAGGTAAAAGCATTTGTTGTCTTTTCTGGATTTTTTCTCCCACACCTGAAGGTTTGTCTTCTATTTCAGGCACTTTCATCACGGGTTGCAAAGTTTGGTTTTGCATTTGCAAATTTGAACAATGCTTACTTAAGTGCTCTGTGTAGAAAACCTTCTCTACACATTTTAACTGCTCATTTCTGAAAAAAATGAAAGCCTAACAGTAATTCAATTTTTATCCCTCTTTAACTTAAGTTATTCAGAAATCACACACCCCATGGGATCCTATTTATTCCTGTGTCCTTCAACAAATTATGTATCCTTTGTGCTTATGCACATTTTACATATTTCTTTCTTTTTTTTTTTTTTCTTTTTTTCTTTTTCTCATATTTCTTTCTTTATCTCATCTTCACCTATTACCTCTATCTATAACAGAGATAATAGATCCTAATAAGGAAAGTTACACCAAACTGGCTCTCTCCAGTCACTATGGCTACTTTCAAATCAACTTTCTAAATGGCAATGAAAAGGATCTCTTAAATATATATATAGGTCTACGCCCTGGCTGGTAGCACAGTGGGTAAGACGCTGACCTGTGAACCCAAAGGTCGCTGGTTCAATTCCCAGCCAGGGCACATAAGAAGGTTGCAAGCCAGGTCTCCAGCCAGATCTAGCTGGAGGCAGGTGAAAGGCAACCAAACATTGATGTTTCTCTCCCTTTCTTCCTCCCTCCCTTCTCCTCTCTCTAAAAATAATAAATAAAATCATATATATATATATATATACAATATATATGAAAGATATATATATATATGTCTAGCTCTAGCTGCTGTGACTCAGTGGATTGGGCCTGTGAACCAGGGGATCATGGTTCAATTCCTGGTCATGACATACATAAAAATATATAGGTTGTTTTTCTCCTTTGCTAAAAGACAAAGCAAAACAAAACACAAAAACCAAAACAATTAACTTACCCCTACACTTATTACATATGAAGTATTTGGGTTATATCCTGCACATTTCTGTGTGACTTGACACTTTGACTTTTCACCCTTGTCTGAGTGTGTACCCCTCATCTCTGACTTCAGTTGCATAGACTGTGTTTGACACTGGACTAAACCAAACAGGTGACTGTCGCAGAGCTTTCCTGGGTGCTGCTTAAAATGCTTCTCGTGTCCCCTTTCCCACCCAACCTTGTCCTTCTCCGTAGACCTTTCATTGGGCTTCCCTTCCTTTATCCTCTTGGTCACTGCTTCAAGTTTATTTCTCCAGAGAAGGGGTGACAGACACTTCAACAGCTTAGAAACCCCACGTTGCTGTTTGGAGAACCTTTCCATTCAAATTACACTTCCATACGGGACCATCTACCTCCCCAGATCAGCTGTCTTCTGATCTGCCCCTCCCCCCAAAGCCAGGCGATTAGACCCCTGTGTCTCAGGTTTGATTTGTTAGCACTCTCTCCCATCACTGGGAATCCTGGGCTAGTGATAGAGAGAGGGGTCTAGTTCTTTATCATACTCATCACAATGGCTGTGGTGATATGCAAATCAAGACCGCCTTGAGATTTAGCCTTTGACGCATTTGCTGGTTTTCAGTCCTTTTGAGCATTTCCCCTCTCACCTATCTTCTGAGTCTTTTCTAGCTACCTTTAGATATTAACCTCTATGCTTTCCTAATACATTTCTTTTGCTTACATTTTACAGGATTTATTTTTTGGTTGTTACAGTCAATAACTCTATCTGGTACAGATGCCTTCACTTTCAAACCAGCCTCAATCTAAATTCAGACTTGCCCCCATAACATACTTTGCTTGGGTTGCTTGGAATTGTACATTTGTGCGACCGTTCACATTTCACTACCTCAGTACTCTGCACTCTCCTTGATGGCAGGGACAAAGGACATCTACCTTCATGGTGTGTGATCTGTAGTCTCTGTTCCAGGGTCTGATTCGCTACAGATAAGTTGCTGTGCTTTTTTCTTACATTGCTGAAATAACCATTCTGGGTTTGCAAGCAGAATTCTCTTTACTACTTTGATGCAAGGTTAATTGCACACGTTTCCACAATTCGTATCCAAAGAGTACATCACCAGAATGCTGGATTCACGATTTTTGGACACCACACATACTATGCTCCTTTTGTCACAGATTGCTTGGGAGAGAAAGCTGCCAACAGAAAAAAACACCATCAGTGGACAAAAGGGCACGAAGTTAGACTCCTGTTGATGATATTCAATGTGAACCTGACAAAGATATAAATATGCTTCCCTCATCAATTGGTCCTTTGATCGCAGAAGTTGGTTTCAGGTTCGGTTTTGAGTTAACTGTGTAGGCGGGGACACATTATGCTGATTACCACCTACAGGGGTCGCGATCCCACCCGGCTCTGAGATGTCATGGCCTGCTTTATCAATCTCTGATTTGCTAGGTTATCTTGAATAATGACGTGAGATGAACTTCGGGTCCCTTTCACGACTACCCCTGATCTGCTCTAGGGGAACACCGCCAAAGAAGCTCTGTCCCCCTCCACACACAGTCCATGGAAATGGCAGAGTGGAGCCTGGCTCTGGCACCCCCTCCTTCTGGATTAATGAGGTGGTGCCCCACTCCTGGCCTCCAGGAGCCGGAAATTATGGGGATACAGTCCTGTTGATCATCCTGCCTTGCACTAACCCAAGTGAAAACAGCACCTTTCCCACTCCCCTGCAGACTGGGAGGGGAAGCTCTACTGACCACCTCCTTCCCTGCACGAAGGTGAGTAGAGGTGGTACTCCTTCCTTTTCCTTTCAAGCACTGCAGAGATAATAGCTAAAAACTCCTCAGATTTGGTAAAGCTACAGACTCAAAGCTGATCAACCCCAAACAGTTTAAATTCAAAGAAATCTACAGCAGACACACCAAATTTCTAAAAATGAAAGGCAGGCCCTGGCTGGTATGGTAGCACAGTGGATAAGGTGCTGGCCTGCGAACCCAAAGGTCGCTGGTTCGATTCCCCAGCCAGGGCATGTAACCAGGTTGCAAGCCAGGTCTCCAGCCAGGTCTGTAGCTGGAGGCAAGTGAAAGGCAACCATACATTGATGTCTCTCTCCCTCTCTGCTTCTCTCACCATCTCCCTTCCACTCTCTCTAAATAAATTTTTTAAAAAATCTTAAAAAAAAAAAAAAAAAGAGGTCTCATTTGGCAAAATAAAATAAAATAAAATAAAAAAAGAGGTCTCAAATCAGTAATCTGAGCTTTCACCTCAAGCACTAGAAACAGATGCCCTGGCTGGTGGCTCAGTGGATTGGTGCCAGCCTGTGGACCCAAAGGTCGCTGGTTCAATTCCCAGCCAGGGCACATAACCAGGTCTCCAGCCAGGTCTCCAGCCAGGTCCATGACTGGAGGCAGGTGAAAGACAACCATACATGGATGCTTCTCTCCCTTTCTTCCTCTCTACCTGCCCTTCTCTCTAAAAATAATGAATAAAATCTAAAAAAAAAAAAAAAAAAAAAAAAAGAACTAGAAACAGAAAAAATAAAGAAACCGAAACAAGTCAAAGGAAGGAAAAGATGTAAGTAGGCATGGTTGAAATTGAGAACAGCAAAGCAGAGACTGCTAAAAATCCACCAAGAGTTGTTTCTTGGATAAGACAATTAAAATGAATAAACCTCTATTAAACTGACAAAGAAAAAAAAAGAGAAGACAAATGATCAATATTAGGAATGAAGGAGTGGATATCACCACAGACTCTATAGACACTAAAAGGACTGAAAGAAACAAATTTTGCACATAATTTGACAAGTTAGATGAAATGACTAATCCCAGGGAAACCACATATTACCACAATCCACTCAGCATATAACACAGTCTAGCTCTGGTTTAGGAGCTCAGTTGGCTAGAGTGTTGTCCCCACACGCCAAGATTGCAGGTTTGGCCTCAGGCCAGCGCACAGATAAGAATCAACCAATGAATGAATAAATATGCAGAACAAATTGATGTTTCTCTCTTTCTTCCCCTCTCTCTGTAAAATCAACAAATAGAAAGGAGAATGAAACTAGAGAGTATCATGCTCAGTGAGATAAGCCAGGCAGCAAAAAATAAATACCACATGTTCTCACATAATACAAGAGACTAATGAACAAACAAGCAAACAAAACAGAACCAGCCATGAATACAGGGAACACACTTTCAGTGTGTAGAGGGGAAGGGTTGGGGGAGGGGGAGAAGGAGGCAAAGAAGGGGAATGGTTTAGTCAAGGAACTAGCGTCGATGACCCATGAACACCAACACATGGTATTAACTGTGTTGGAGGGGTGGGATAAGCAGGGTGGGAAAGGGAGAGCAGAGGGGGAAAATGAGATGAATGGAATATAACAACAGTAGAAAAGTTAAATTAAAAAAAAAAAAAAGGAATATTTTGTGGGCCATTTTGTGTGTGTGTGCATGCATGTGGTGGTTTTTAAGTTATTAGTTTTTAAAATCAGTAATTTTCTCTTTTTAAGTTTTTTTTTTTTTTTTTAAGATTTTATTTTATTATTTTTTTAGAAAGAAGGGAAGGGAGAGAGGCAGACAGGGAGAGAGACATCAATGTATGGTTGCGTTTCACCTGCCTCCAGCCACAGACCTGACTGGAGACCTGGTTTGCAACCTTGTTATGTGCCCTGGCTGGGGAATCGAACCTGCGACCTTTGGGTTCGCAGGCCGGCACCTTAACCACTGTGCTACCAGCCAGGGCGATAAAATCAGTAATTTTTAATGGAAGCAACTCAACCAAAAATCTGTCACAGAATCTTGAGACCCATTCAGAGGTTCATGTGAAAACATTTTAAACAAAATGTCATGATTAAAACCCCCAGTAAATTAGGGCTAGCAGGGAGCTTCCTCAAAATGGAGTGAGTAGCAGAACAGGGGCTGACTCAACGCTTTCTGTGTATGGCAAGGAGATGGCTCTCCACCCCAGTGTGGTACTGACGGCTATGTTCGGCGCGGTAAGGCAAGAACACGGAGTGAAAGGCATACAGAATGGAAAGGAAGGAATAAAACTGTCTCTATGGACAGATGACATGATTGTGTACATAGAAAAAATGACAAACTATCTGCAACTCTATTCATAAAAGCTCTTTGGATAAGTAAGTTCAGCAAGATTGGGGGATACCAAGTCAATATGCAAAAAGTCAATCATATTTCTACATACTGTTGGTGAAAAATTGAAATGAATAAGACATTACTGTCTATAATAGCACCAGTGCACTAAACACTTAGCTATACTCTTACAAAATATGTACAAAATTTGTATCCTAAAAGCTATAAAACCACTGATGAAAGAAATCAAAGAACACCTAAATAAATTGTGAGATATTCAGGTTCCTGGATTGAAAGACTCAACATAGTAAAGATGTCAATTTTCCCTAAATTTATCTTTAGATCCACTAGAACTCTAGCCACCAGCAGAGCCAACTTTTTTATTTTTAAAAAGATTTTGTTCATTATTTTTAAGAGAGAAGAGCAGGCAGGGAGGAAGAAAGAGAGAAAAACATCAATGTCTGGTTGCCTTTCACCTGCCTCCAGCTATGGACCTGGCTGGAGACCTGGCTTGCAACCTGGTTATGTTGCCCTGGCTGGGAATGGAACCAGTGACCTTAGGGTTCACAGGCTGATGCCTATCTACTGAGCCACCAGTCAGGGCTATCTTTCTTTCTTTCTTTCTTTTTTAAGATTTTATTAATTATTTTTAGAAAGAGGGGAAGAGAGAGAGGCAGAGAGGGAGAGAGACATTGCACCACCAGCCAGGGGGCAGAAAATACTTTTAAAGTGTATAAAAGACAAGACCTTTATGTACAGTATATAAAATATCAGAAGAAAATAAGGCATTGTAGATGGTAAGCAACCTAGAAGAAAAATAAGTAAAATAAAGATAAAGGCAGTTCATGAAAGAAGCAACTCAAATAACTAATGAACTAATGAAACAAAACCAAGAACCAAAAACCTTACAAGAGGCAGTGCATTAAGGGTACATCATCATACACTGCTTGTGGGAATATATACTGAGAGCCACTTTGGAAAGTCTTTTTAAATCTATTGAAGGGGCTGTGAACATATTGCAAGGACAAGTAGTTCTCCTTTGGGGCACCGTTTATTCATATATATCCTCAAATTATCTTTTAAAAAAAATCCTGTTATCCCTTTATGAATTTGCTTAACATAGAAATTTAAAATCTTCAGGAAAAGTTTAAGTCCCAAAGCAGGGCTTACCAGCTTGGTGTGTAGTCATAACTTCTGTGTTCCAGGTGACAACAGCTCTTGAGGTATGCATGATGACCTTTCTCTTCCCACATATACAGATGCAGGTAGTTATCCATGGATGTGGTGAGGACATAGAAAGGATCCTTGAAAGAATACTCAGGGGTAAGTAACCCAGAGTCCAAGTCAGAGCAGTGAGGCGCGGGAGGGTAAGGGCATACATACCACCCATAAGTGACAGATGGTTAACTCGTGGTTGTGAAATTGTTGCAGCAGCTCGCCGTGGATGGTGAAGAGGAGCAGTTGTGGCCCACTGTCAAAGACGATCACATTTCCATCACCGACTCCCATCCGAGTAGGACTCTCCAAGTGAGCTGACAACATGAAGCTTGCGACCCAATGCTCTGTTTTCACATAAAACATGTGCACGCACACATGGGGACTTAGGGTCCTTTAGTCAGAATAATATCCTTACCCTGAATGAAAAAAAACCACAATCTCTACTTCCAAGGGACGTCTGCCCAGTGAGGAAAAGGAAGGGAAGGCCAGTGGCCATAAAATACATGTCACTGACTGTTGTGATGAGTGCCACCATGCAGGAAGAGAGGGCAACGGACAACACACAGGCTTTGAGGAGAGGGGTATGAAAGGGAATCTAAATCGTTTCGCCTTCCTTGACTGGTGTGGCTCGCTGGCTTAGGCGTTGTCCTGCAAACCAAAACGTCACTGGTTTGGTTCCGATCAGGGCACATGCCTGGGTTGCAGGACTGGGACCCCAGTTGGGGGCAGCCAATTGATGTTTCTCTCGTACAAATAAAAATAAAATATTTTTCCCCGAGAGGGCACGGTGGAGTAGAGAGGCCAGCAGTAGCGTGGGCGTTAGAGTCAAACAGGGTGTGGGGTAGCCTCCAGCTCAGAAACCCCCTGCCCCTGTACACAGATTGACCTATTTATATGCATTCGTAGCTGAAAATGAGTGCCTGTGCAATTGGGAGGAGAAACCAGGGAGTGCAGCCTACCTTTGATGACTGCCTGGTCCCCAACCCTCTCAGTTGTTATATCAAAGGTGATAAACCCCGTCTTATTAGCAGGGCTTTTTCGGAACATGATTGTTATCCTGTTGGCCCTCTTCGGGGCCCAGCCGGCTGCCCAGCACTCTCGGACCTGGAGAAACACAGACAGAGGGGCTCTGCCCGCTGGCGGTGTCAGTAAGCACTCCACCAACAACACCTGCGGAGAACAGATGACACGCACAGTCAGGGTGACTCCAGGAAAACCCACTCAACTGGCGACCAAAGCTTTATTCGGAATCTCAGGAAGAGCTGAGCGGCCACTGCCTGCCAACTCATCGTCTTTCCATCCTGCCTGCTGTCATGGTCACACATTGAGCAGAGTCCCCAAAGCGAATCTGGCAGCTGGCCACATTGGATGCCCAAAAAGCGGTGGTTGGCCAAGATATTCCCTTTTTGAAGAGCTGGTCAAGGGCTGACCTGCTCCTGCTGCTGTCTCCCTTAACTCCTGTGCCCAGGGCACATGTGCCACCACAGGGGGCCTACTCACAATGTCACTCATCTCAGAGGCTGCTGCACTTTTATCTGCTTCTGGACTTTGTCATTTCCAGTCAATGCTCTCACTCTCCTCCAACTCTTTGGCTGATTTAGGCTTCATGAGCAAACTTTCATGAGCAAACCTTTGTCTCTGCAACTGGTTGTTGCTTCAAAGGCCATGGTTCCTTGGCCCTAGGAATGGATTCCATGTGTTTCATGGCCTCCGGGAGGAGGGGGCAGCCTGTCTGGTCGTTGCTGAGCTCTGCGGTGGCACGAACACTTCCTGACTTCTCCTTCCTCACCCTGCTCCTCTCCCGCCGCCACTCAAGTGCACAGAGCAGCACCTACCTGGGGCCACACCTGCTGATATGTCCCGGCCGCAAAGACCCATTTCTGGTCGGGAGAGCAGTGCAGAAGGTCGACCGAGTGGTTAAATGCATTCACTATAGAAATATTCCTTAACTCAGGTGCTGCCAGTGTGTAGATGTCACCTTCAGAGTTGCCTACCTGAAACCAAAGCATCAACACCGACGCTGCCCCACAAGGCTGCTGGGATGATCCCATCGAATAAAAAGCTCTGAGCCCCGAAGCCCTCCCAGAGAGGTTACTCATTAGCACAGCAACATTGTACTTTTTCTCCCCAAACCCGTGTCTCTCCCTCCCTGGTCCCTGTCCAAGTTCACACACTCCACAATAATACACACTTAAAAGAAGAAACATTCATATGAAGTAGTTCAGGAAGGGTTTCTTTTCTTTTTTTTTTTTTTTTTTAAGATTTTATTTCATTATTTTTAGAAAGAGGGGCAGGGAGAGAGACAGAGAGGGAGAGAGACATCAATGTATGGTTGCTTTTCACCTGTCTCCAGCCACAGATTTGACTGGAGACCTGGCTTGCAACCTGGTTATGTGCCCTGGCTGGGGAATCGAACCTGCGACCTTTGGGTTCGCAGGCCGGCACCTTACCCACTGTGCTACCAGCCAGGGCTCTTTTTTTTTTTTGAAGAATTCCTGGGGACATGTACCTGAGGTATAACTAAGGCCAAGACAGTATCAAGGTTTGGGTGGCCAACATTCATTGGTATGCTGTCACTCACAGTATGCGATCGAGATGCCTCAAGAAGGCAGTGGGATGTGGCCAGGATGGGGCCGCACCTGTCAAGGCAGCAGGCTGCGTGGGCCCCCCCGAGAGGCAGGGCTCACTTACCATCAGGAAGGGGCTATCATTTATGGTAAAGGCCTCCAGCGAAAAAGTGACCCGAGGCATGGTGCGTGTGGCCAGAGCATCCCCGTGGTGGTGGTGCCACGCTTTGACGCTCTCCTCCACATCCACAGTGAACGCCAGCTGCAGCTGCGGGATGGTCACCAGAAGCTTGATGCTGGATGGCTGGACGGGGCTCGTCCAAATCCTGACGCCCTAGGGAACGAGAGTAACGTTGCAGGTGTGCGAGGGGTTCTTTTTCCCTCCCGCGTGGTGGGCTGTCACTCAGCGGTGCTTATTCGGAAGCCTCTTCCAAATCGGATGTATTCCTCTTTTTTTTTTCCCTGGGAATAGAATAGGAAAATCCTATGAAATGTCTCAGTTATTGGAGGTGTTGCGAACGTGAAAAAGGAATTATGCGGTGTAGTCAAAGGCAGGTGAGCAGAAAGACCACACTCCCTGGGCTCAATCAGTTCTGCCTCTTACTAACAGTGTGACTGACATTCAGCAAGTTACCTACCTCTGCGGCTTCTTACAAGGCTGTGGTATTACGTTCCACAACACGTGAAGCGCACTTAGACTTCTGCCTAGTCCACGGTAGGAGCTCAAGGGGCATCAACTATTATGACCATCGTTACTCCATCATGAACCTTGTACATTGCACACAAGGCAGAAGGAAGCATTTCCCTTCTAGATGCTTCCTTAGTCTCCTTCCAATCATAAGATACATCAAAGAAAAACATACAAACGTAATCATTGAATTTATTAAGTCATTACAGTGATTAATATAACTCCTCTTTAAAGCTTTCTTGTACCTGCTTTGTTTACTACCCCTTCTACCTTCCACATATAGAATCACTATTTTGATTCCTAACTTTAAACAGGTACCTGTGTCATGTTTATCTGTTGCTGTATAATAAAACATCCCTACGCTGGGTGGCTTAAAACAACAACGACAGGACACTTTCATCTCACAGGTTGCTCCTTAGAAACTCAGGTTTCTAAGTCACTCGGCTAGGTAGTTATAGCTCAGTGTCTCTTAAGAGATTGAAGCCAAGTTCCACTTTCAAGACAACTCACTCCATGGGCGAGTTGGTGCTGGCTACCAGCAAGAGTCCTCAGTACTTCACCACCCAGACCTCGTTCAAGGGCTCCTTGGTGTCCTGTTCCCATCACATTGTATGTAGCTGGCTTTCTAAGAGTCAATGACTCAAAAGGGAGGAAGTGTTTTTTACGACCTAACTTCAGAAGTTACACAATCGTTTCCCCCAGCTTTAGGGAGATGTAATTGACATATAACGCTGCATAAGTATGACGTGAGAGTCCCCTTCTAAACTCTTATCTCATCCTGTCCCTACCACCTCATGTAGTATTCAAAAAAGGTATTTACCGCAGATTAGAAGGCCCTGTGTTACAAAGTCATTATCTAATTTTTATGGGGAAGGGAGAGAAATACAAGCAGGGCAAACCAAGATAACACAATAATTTGGGACCCATTTGGAGTCTGCCAGCCCCCTCTCCAGCGCTTCACGCACTACACCTTCGGGTTCTGAAAGAAAAGATAACCTCTGTGCTCCTTGGAGGTGAACTGCATTAGGGACAACTTCCTGCAAAAGGAAATAGAACAAGTGCCAATTGTTGACAGAGAGACAAACGTAGGTAATGAAGACGCACAAGGCCAAAAGATTATTTCACAGTCACTTCATGTTACCAGTAGAAAGTAAGTCCTTTCCCAAGTTTATAAATAGAAACACATGTTCAAAAGTGAATTCTCAGGCCCTGGCTGGTGGCACAGTGAATAAGGTGCCGGCCTGCAAACCCAAAGGTCGCTGGTTCAATTCCCAACCAGGGCACATAACCAGGTTGCAAGCCAGGTCTCCAGCCAGGTCCATGGCTGGAGGCAGGTGAAAGGCAACCATACATTGATGTCACTCTTCCTCTCTCTCCCTTCCCCTCTCTCTAAAAAATAATAAATAAAATTAAAAACAAAAACAAAACAAAACAAAAAAAAGTGAATTCTCTGTGTGTCTGTAGTCTCAGTGAAAAGGTCACGGACTATCGGTTAGCAGGCCTGATTTGAGACTTTCTTTCTGTTGTTAATTGAGCATTACTTTCCCCCCAGCACTTGCTTCACCTGTGGCACCAGGTGGATGTAGGTAGCATTACCAGTGCTCCTTATCCGCCAGACTCACCTCCTGCACGTCCCAGATATAGAGCATGCGCTTTGAAGACACTGTGCAAACAAGTGACTTCTCTTCTCCACTCACTGGTTCGAAACCTTCTGACAGATAAGCCATGTGTCCCAAGATTCCTAGAAGGCAACACAGACAATACTTGGCCACCAGATACTTGAGGACTGATTCAATTGAATAAAGAACTCTGGCGAGATACCTAAGTTTTCTTGCAACCTTTATGGAAAACAGGATGGAAATTGGGCTTAGGAGTCATTCAAACATGGGTGTGACTGGCCATTTAGAAGATGCTGGCTGATTTGGTTTTCTTCCTTAATTTCAGTTTCCATATACAATGGAGATAAAAAAAAATAGCAGAAACTTTGTTTCTGTTATCAACTGAGCATCACTTTCTGCTCTGAATTTTAAAAGAGGTATCAGAAATACAGTGTTAGAACTCTTACTTAACTTTTCCTTTTCTTACAAAGTTTTTATTCTAGGAGGGATGGGAGGCTTTGGGAAAAGGGAGTGACAGGCCTGATTTTACACTGTGAAAAGACCACCCTAACTTCTCCATGTAGCATAGACCACGGGATTAAGGAAGGAAGGAGGGAGACCAGTTTTGTCCTTGTGGGTGTTGATTTTCAGTAGAGGGAAAGGGAGAAGGGGAGGAAGAGGTAGAGAGAGACAGAGAGAAACCTTAATTTGCTATCATTCCACTTGTTGATGCAGTCATTGAGCAAGGCTTGCATGTGCCCCGACTGGGGATCGAACCAACAACCTTGGCGTATCAGGACAATGCTTTAACCAACTGAGCTACCTGGCCAGGGCCTGTCCTATTAACCAATTAAGGTTTAATTCTCTTTTTCTTCACTGAATGAGAATACGCAGACACAGAGACACACAAAACCTCTAATGAATCTCCTAAAACAAGCTCATCCTGTTGCCCTGTCCCACACCGATGTTGCCGGTTCCCTCCTTGAAGACAAAGTCCTCCGGCTCCGCCAACGCCATCCGGTACTCATGCTTCATTTGGTTGAGGAAGAACTCTTTCCACATCGGCACTTGCAGGCTCCAGTAGGCGAAGTCCCATTTCTTCTGGCACAGGTTTCTGCAAAGAGTCACAATCCCGTCCGCTGCCCACCTTCTCAGCACCACGGGGACACGCCGCGGACCCTTTGCTTGCTGCAACCTTCACTCACGCACCCACCCCCGACCCCCGCCAGCACAGCCGCACACAGGCCTCTGCCGGGGACCCCCGTCTCCCCACCTCGCCCTGCCCCTTCCCTCACTCACCTCCACAGGTGATTGCTCTCTGCAACACTATTCCAATACTGAGGGGAGAAAGGAAAGGTAAGCCGGCCGCTGGCACCTGACCTCCGCTCCTCCTCTGCTATCATTTGCTCCAGGTCCACCTGCCCCCCGCCCCGCTCTCAAAGCCTCCCAGTCCGGGGCAGTGGGGAGGCAGAGGCTGCCCTGCAGCACGGGCTATTCCTGGGAAAGGTCAGGGTGCATTTCCTAGCATTCGCGATGGGCGCCTCCAGCCGGTTAATCAGCGCGACAGCTCCCGTCTATGCTTGTCATTCTCGTTCAACAAATCCGAGGCTCTGGGAGCGAAGCGTGCTCACCCCGAACGCTGGGGGTGGCGCTCTGTTACTTTGCAAGCTGGTGCTCAAATTGGCCAAGAGACACAACTGAGTCCCAGGACACGGACGGGTATGTCAGCCCTGAAAGGGCCCGCCCGAGCAAGGGAAACTTTAAAAATGAGGGAAGGGTGGAGTGGGTGCGATACTGGGGTAGCCAAGACGCCAAGACTGAGGGAGAGGAGGGAGGCGGAGCCTGGTGCCGCTGACAAGGTGGCCTGCACGGTCATTCAGGCAGAGCAGGGGGCAGGGGTATTCACCTTGTTCACCTGGCACACCTGCAGCAAGCTGAATGCATCCAGGTAGGAGAAGACCTTCAACAGCGGCCTCTCGGGCAATTGGAATTCCATCTTACGGGGCCCCGACCCGCGCCCACTCTCCCTGCCCCTCTACAGGCTGCTCTGAATTTAAAGGGTTGGCCCAAGTCTGTAGCACTTGGGAGGATTCGCACCTACGGCCCATCTGGCTCGGAGAGAAGCAGGCTGCAGGTGCGCAGGCCCGCAGCCCGGCCTCTGCTTGCGCCTCTCCTGCAGCCCGGAGCCCCGCAGCCAAGGGGAGCCTCCCTACACCCGCTAGGAGCCGTCACTGTTAAAATGCTGTCAATGCCACCTCTCTTAACACAGGGCACCGACAGTGCAGGACCTTGGGCGGCGCTAGCTGCTGATGAACTTGTCAGGACTCTAGGAATTTTCATCTCACACCCATTCATTAAATACTTGCATGAGAGAGAAAGGGTTGTAAAGATAAAGAAGAAATCACAGGACAAATTGGGAGACACAGATAGAATGAGAGAGAGAGAGAGAGAGAGAGAGAGAGAGAGAGAGAGAGAGAGAGAGAGAGGAGACCTAGAATGTCAAGGAAAGAATCTAACCTACAGAGCAATCTTGCAAGAATTTATTTAAGCCAAAAAATTGAGGACACGATTGGAAGCAAAATCTCAGCAGATTGAGAACATGCTATGGAGAATGGCAGTTTTATTTGATACTTTAGAATCAAAGGAAGAGACGTAAAGAAGGTTCCATGAAATCCACTGATGGCAGATGGAGGAAACAAAGTAGGGGAATCTCTGGGACTGAATACAAAGTAAAATGGAGAGACACATCTTTGACATTGGTGGGTGCAGGACAGTGCATGGATGCCTACAGCCCATAGAGATGGTATTTGAGGAATGACAGTGATAAGTGGTTCTGTGGTCTCCTGCTCTGGTGCAGGCAGGTGTGCCTTCAAGGCGTCTGGAAAAGAAAATTACGCTGACATTTCCAGGGTATGTTATCCTAGATGCCCCAAGATGGGGCTCACTTAAGGGACAGATTGTTCTTTGTCAAGAAAGCTCCATGCCTAGGACGTGACTGCCCACCATGATCTGCTTGGTTGGGAAACTGTATGTTCAGACTGCCCGGTGTGGTTACTTTCAGTCATGGAGTTTATAAGGCCACACCTGCAGGCCCCTTCTGAGCCTGTCAGGTTTAGTAGGTGGTCCCATTTTCATTCACAGGAGAGGCTATAAGAGACAAAAAGAAAGGTGGAATCCTAGCTGGTGTGGCTAAGTGAACTGAACGGTGACCAGTTCGATTCCCACTCGGGGCATGTGACTAGGCTGTGGGGCGGGTCCTCAGTTGGGGGGGGTGTGAGAGGCACCCACACATTGATGTTTCTCTCCCCCTCTTTCTCCCTCGCTTCCCCTCTCTCTAAAAATAAATAAAATTTTTAAATAAAATAATTTTATTAAAATTAAAATTTTTTTAATTAAAAAAAGAAAAAGAAAGAAAGAAAAGAAAAGAAAGGCAGAGAGAGAGAGAGAAACTCAGAAGGAAAGTGATCCAGGAGTCTGACCCCGGCTTCTCTCCTCACTTCCCTGTGGTAGGGATCCAGGTGGAATGAAAGAAGAAGTCTGTTCCAACCATGAGCAGTTGGTTTGGGGTATCTTCGCCCCATGTGCTCAGAGGAAAGCCCACCCATCCTGAACTTGGGAAGAAGCACCACAGGTGTCCTCGCCTGGCTGGTGCCACCAATGTTGCACAGGGGAGCCCAAGGAGGGTGGACATTGACTACATGGATGGGCAGTAGCAGCCACCTCCCTGCCAACCTGTAGGGCCATCTGTGAGCATCAGGAAGGCTTGGAGGCCTGGGATCTGCAAGGAGTCCTGACCCTGCCCAGTTGTATCCTGGGGAAGCCACACAACTTAAGAGTCTCCTTCTCCTCACCCCTGTGAGGACTCTGGGGCTGTTTCATGCCAGGAGAGGCCTTAGCAGGACCACAGCCAGCAAATCCATGGCATGAATACCCCTATTACCCTCCTTGCCTTCCCCAAATGCCATCCCCGGAAACATGACTTGGTCCTCCAACTCTGCCTTGCCACCCCTAAGCCACCGCAGCATCCTTCTCCACCCTGTATTCTACCTGGGCAGGGGATGGAGAACTCTCCCATAGTGACTCCCGTTTTACAGGATGGTCATGGATCTGCTAAGGCCACACAGGAGCCGGCAGAGACAAGGCAAAGGACAAGCACAGGGGACAGCAATAGGAGCATCTAGAAACACGGAATGAGAGAGAAGCCTGGAAGGGAGACTTCCTCCTCCTCCTCCTCCTCCTCCTCCTCTTCTTCTAAATTAACGTATTGTTGTTCTAGTACAGTTGTCCCATTTTCCCCCATTGCTCTCCCCTGCCCTGCCAATCTCACACCCTCTCCCACAGTCAATGCCACCTGTTGTCCATGTCCATGGGTCATTTATACTAGTTCCTTGACTAAACCCTTCCCTCTTTCCCCCTCAACAGGAGGTGTGAAAGCTGCCCTGCACAGGGGAGTCATGGGCTTCCTGAGCAGCAAGTAGCTCATGTGGACAGAGGATTTGGATGGCTCCTGCCATGATCCTGGTGAGACACAGCTGCTGTGGCCTGAGGCAGGAGTACTGGGGAGATGGAGCGAGGGTCAGAGCCCAGAGGGGAAAACAGATCTGCAGGTCCCAACATTTCTGTGCAGACCATTCAGGCCATGGAGAGGCTGGGCAGGTAGAAGGTAAGAAGAGACAAATCACGGCTATCAGGGACTCAGAAGAAAACGTGAGTCCTGGGGAACAGAAGGACACTAATTTTGCATATATTGATTTTAGAAGATTCAGGGAGGGCTGTGAAAATGAAAACCTTTGAGTTAACTAAGTGCCCGTGGGCCGGCTCAGAAGGCACGTGGCCCACAGACGGTGAGGTCCTGCCAGGTCGGAGCCACTGTCTCAGGTGAGATGCGGGCACATGGAAGGAGGGGCTCATGGGGCATCTGCCATGCATGCTTGGGCACCCAGCGCACACCCAAACCTGGTGAGGGAGAGGCTGAGCCCTGTGGCTGAAGACGAAAGCTGTGGGCCCAGGACTTGCTGCCTGGGAGAGACATTTGCCCATTTCCTGAGTCCCTCTACTGTGTTGGATCGTGAGAGTCGATGTTTTCTCTTCAGCTCTGAGAGACAGTGAGACATTTTAGAGGCTTTCCCCCCAACTTCTCACCCCTGTACCCCACGCAGTTGTAGAAACTGGCAAATGCGTAAGAAGTGGGAGAAGCTGGAAGATGTGCTGCAACCGTCCTTTGCCTTCTCCTGGCTGTCCACACATTTCAGTCTCGGCATTTATTTTGCTCTCTGTCCCTTAGCAACAGCTCTGCCCAGACTCGCGCCTGGACTTCCAGGCTACCCTCATGTCATGACAGCCGAAGGCCAATAAGCAGAAATCAGATAAAGAATCTGGTTCTCCTCCTTTTGGCATCTGCCCACTCAGGTCCTAGTTGCCCAGCTCTCTGATGATGTCATATAGATTTTTTAAAAATTCTATTTCCCTTTTAATCTGATTTTCAGGCTACTGCATCATAGGAGGAAATGGAGGTCTGGATTCCTGGTTCTAAGATGCCTGCGTACTGATGACTCCCGTGCTCACGTGCCCTTCTCTGGCACTTAATATGATTTTAAACCTGTTGTTTCTGACCATCTATATACTTTGAGGTTTGAAGGCATCTCAGAGGTCACATGTATAAATCAGAAATCTTTCTGGTCCCACAAAATGTACATTTTCCCTGTGTTTCCATGCAGCGTAAACGTCAGTTACAGTCACCCTCTTGCTCGGGCCAAACATCACAGTTCTCTATCTTTCTCTTTACCTGTGATCCTTCTCTTCGCCCTAGTCCCCCATCACTGCTTTCCCATCTCAGCTGAAACACTTTCCACATTGAATTTTCTCTAAAACAATCCTTTCCATCAAGATTGGCTCTTTATGCTATTTTATTTGTCCTCATCACCCTCAAGAGCCCCTGTAATGCAATTGTAAATAAATTAAGTAATTTATTTGTTGGTCTGTTCATTGTCTCACTCCCTCTATGGAGTATAATTTCTCCAATGGAAGAAACCTGTCCCTCTGACTCACTTCTGAATCATAGCCCAGGCTTGTTTCTGGAGGCCTCAGATTTCATTACAATCTGATGAATGAAGGAATGGATGAATACATTCTAAGCTGATGAGAATGGCAAGTACTCTGAGCAACACTGCTAAACTCTGCTTGATATGAGGGCAGATACAAATGAAACATGACCCTTCCTTTTCCCTGTTGAAAATAAAGAAGAGATTTCCTTTCCTTTTCTTAGAACATTTACTTTAGAAAGCTCAAATTGTAAATTCTTTCTCTATCTCTTTGATACATATACAAATCTTTTAAGAAACTAATCACTGGAATGTTGCAGATTTGATCCCAGGATCTGGTATCTGGGGGTGTAAGGGAGGCGACTGATCAATGTTTTTCTCACATGGATGTTCTCTCTCTCTCTCTCAATATCTCTTTCTAAAATCAACAATGAAAAAAAGCACATATCCTCAGGTAAGGATTTAAAAAAAAAAACAAAACCTGAATAAGCCTCTTGCCAGCTTTATGACCCAGGGATGCCTTTCTAAAGGACCTGGGAGCCACAATGAGATACCTCTGCACACCTACTAAAATGGCTGAAATTAACACAACTGAGAACATTAAATATTGAATAGCTGCATAGTCCTCTACCAATGCCCTGTTTCCAAGAGGCCAGGTTAGAGTTTTCCCCCACACGTTCTAAGTATCAGAATGTGAAGGAATAAGAGTGGGTGATTCTTCAGTTTGTCTGAGTGAGCCAGGTTCCGACACGTGGCCAGTGTGATGCGAAGTCCTAACCTGCAGAATTCGCCACATGGAAAGAAGACAAGTTCATAAGAATGCTTGTTGTGGTTCATTGAAATCTGGCCACC
Organism: Noctilio leporinus; assembly: GCA_004026585.1. Classification (NCBI taxonomy): domain Eukaryota; kingdom Metazoa; phylum Chordata; class Mammalia; order Chiroptera; family Noctilionidae; genus Noctilio; species Noctilio leporinus. Next base: position 125,326 of record PVIW01003818.1, read on the forward strand.
TGCGAGAGAAAATGGATCTTAATGCCATATTTCCAGGGTCTATCATTTGAGTTTTTTCATGAGTCAAATGAATGGTCTGGATGAAGTAACATTTCAGCAATCTTCAAAGGACAGACATTCTTGATTCTTAGCAATCAGAATTTTGGCAATTTAATGTGATTGTGTAAAAAAATGTTAAGTTATGGTAACAATTTCACATGTCATGTGAAATTTTCTTTAAAGCAATATTTTGAATGTATATATGTGTGTGTGTGTGTGTGTGTGTGTGTGTGTGTGTAATACATACCATTTATGTTACCCTGTCTATTCCAGAGTTAGCATTCAATAAATAGAAGTTTTCTTCAGCTCTCTTTAATCCAGCCTGGTTACTTTTTTTTCTCTTAAGCTTTTATTTATTACTTTTAGAAAGGGGGGAAAGGGAGAGAGGCACAGAGGGAAAGAGACATCACAGTATATGGTTGCCTTTCACCTGCCTCCAGCTATGGACCTGGCTGGAGACCTGGCTTGCAACCTGGTATGTGCCCTGGCTGGGAATCAAACCAGTAATCTTTGGGTTCACAGGCCAGTGCCTTATCCACTGTGCCACCAGCCACGGCCAACCTGGTTACTTTAAAAAAAAAAAAAAAAAGATTTTAGAGATAGAAACATTGATTTGTTGTTTCACCCATAAACCCATGTGCGTTCATTCCTGCAGGTGCCCTGACCAGCGATCAAATCTGCACCTCTGGTAGAATGAGACCGACCGTGCTCCAACCAACTGGGCTACCAGTCAGGGCCTGTCCTGGTTACCTTTCTGCAGTTTAATAAGATAAGTAAGTACATGACTTACTCATATGAAAATCCACTCAGGCAGCACTGACTAAATTGCCTGCAAACAGAGCCCCATGCAAGCCCTGTCTTTCCTTCCTGGCTCCTACCTGAAAGGGGAAATGTGATGAGAATTATCTTAAGAGGGTCTTACAGGTTTTGACAAACACACCAGGATGCAATGTAGCATGATGCAAATATGGTGGAGACTGGGGTAACAATTGGAATCTGTTTCAGCACCGTACAAATAAATCCATGTCTTCACCTCACGGTGATCATGGTTCACCTGTAAGTCACCCAACTCTTGGTCCCAGTTTAAAGTTGGAGAGAAGCGGCCTAGATCAGTAGTAACGAGCCAGTGCCTGCCCTTCCGCAGTTTACTAACTATCTCACCTTGTGGAGGAAATGACACTCAACAAGTAAACGAATGCATCCCTAACATTTCCACGGAGGCCACTGAAATAGAGAAATAGGAAGCTGAATAAGGGGTTGAAATAACGGAGGAAATCATGCATTGGGTTAGGGAGAGTCACGCAGAGATGTTAACTCAGCAAAGAAGAAACCAGTAACTCAATTATTTGTAACTATTTAAATTTACAATGAAGAATTTTACACGTCACTTCAAAAATACTGTAAGTGGCCCTGGCTGGAGTGGATGGAGTGCCGGCTTGAGAACCGAGGGGTCACCAGTTCGATTCCCGGTCAGGGCACAGGTCCCTGGTTGGGGCGCACAGAGGCAACCACACACTTGATGTTTCTTTCTCCTTCTTCCTCCCTTCTCCTTTCTCTAAAAATAAAATAAATAAAACTCTCTATTAAAAGATACTGTAAATGGGCACCAAATTCACAGGGATTGAAAGCGACACCTTTAAAGGCCATCATGTAGACACTGGTTGATCAAGACCAAAACTGTTCTGCGAAAGTACATTGACTTCTCAGAACTAGACCTCATGTCCCCAGTTAAGTCCATTCATTCAGGACTAGGACCTGAATTTATGTCACCCAATAACCTCTGCAGTTTTTCTTTAAAGGAAGTTGGTGTTTTGAGGGACTGTTTGTTCCAAGTGGTAGAAAGAGGTACTATTTAAGGGAATGAGCACTCCATCTTAAAATTCTTCAACTCTATCAAATAAAACCAAGCTTGGCAGATTCCGTAGAAGGTAACTTTCTTCTGTGAGATTCTGAGTCCTCCTACCATGCACGTGGGGCAGCGCATGGGGATGCCAGCTGGCTCAGGACGCGGGCAGTGGCCCTAGGGCCAGCGGCTGGACTTCAGCTGCCCTCAGAGAACGACCCCTGGTCCCTACTTACCCAGAGGCATCATTAGCATGTCTGCCCGCCACCCACAGCCCCTGACCCAGACCACCCTTCCACCATGGGTCAGGCAGCTGACTGTAGGCCTCTGAGGATTCCGTGACTACCAGGTATGACTGCATAGAAGGGACTTGTTTTGGGAATCAGCACTCACTGTCAGCAGCTGCGACAGCACTGAGCCCCTCCGCTGTCCTCACAGCTGGAGGGAGTGGTCCTCTCCCACCTCAAGCAGCCTGGTCGGTCCTGGCACACCACACGGACCTCAGGAGCTCTGGGTCTGTGGTCTAAGTGAGGCCCCTTGAGGGTGACCTGCCAGTACTCTTCTCACCCCACACCCAGGACTGGAGCTCCCTGGTGGAAGGAAGGGGCCAAGGCCATCGTGCCTACCAGGCAGCTTCCAGTGGAGCTGCCACCTCCAGGAGGCACCGCTAGCTTCTCCTAAGGCTTCCCGAATTGAGGATCACCCACAAGTGCATTTAGGAGTCGTGTCCCCACAGCGTGCCAAGGGCAGGACTGTAAGTTGCTTCAGGGTCACCGCAGAACAGGAACCCGGGCGAGGCTCCGGGGGGTACTTCGTAGCCTGCCTGGCTCTCAAGTGCCGGCCCTCATTCTTCCTCAGGGGTCTCCCCAGCACGGAGTGCCTGGCCCCCCAGCAGCAGCCAGGCAGGGGACACGTTCGTGCTGTAACCTTTCCTGGCAGCCAGAGCTGCGCACTACTTAAGCAGTTTGGTATTTGTTTCTTGGATTCTTTTTCTTAAACATGGCTCCATTTTGTTTAAGTTTCACACTCCAAAGCCTGGACTCACCCCCTTCTGAGGTGGAATGACCAGGGATGGCAGGGTGGGTGGGGCGGGTGGCGGGAAACACAGGGAGCCGGACCCTTTGGGGAGTGCGGGTAAGGGACAGCTTGGATTTTGGGTGCAGTCAAGGGGGTCCCCTGGCTCTCAGGTGCAGGGAGTGGAAGGGGTGCTCCTCTTTGGGGCCCTGTTCCCAGCTCTGGTGAAGTTGCCCTCAGCTGCGCCTCCCTGGAATGAGGAGAGGCTGCCCGGCACCCAAAAGAGGAGGTGGCCAGAGAGCTGGGTGGCAGAGATGGAAGGAGGCTCCCTGTGGAGGAGACAGATGTCTTATTATCTCAAGGTCACTGTGTTTACCTTGGCCTCCAGGCTGTGGTCCTATGACAAACCTGGCCCATCCTGCCTGACCTTACCTAGCCCTCCCCAGGGGCCAGTGTCCAGAATAGTCCACCTGGCAGCCAGCCATCTGGGCTGGTTTAGGGACAGGGAGGGGGCAGCTCCTCTTCCCACAGACCTTACTGCCCCCACCTCAGGCAGCCGCCAGTGACCGGGACCCTGCACAGGACGCTGGCTCTACGGCTTTTACCACTCAGCTCCCCTTCTCTGCACGGACCTGGTGAGTCTGTTGGCCTGTTGGGGTCTCCCTGCCGATGTAGCCATTTATAGTACCACGTACATATCTGGAATGTTATCATTGCAACAGAGATAAAGATGTAGGGACTCTAAAATGGTAGGTTCGGGCGTGGCAAAAGCAACTCTATTTGGGGTGGTGGAGGACAGTCTAAACTACACTCAGAAAACTGAAGTAGGATTGGGTAACGGCACTGGTGGGGGTTGGAAGGGATAGAAAAGGATAGGTCTGAGTTGTATCAACAGTTCCGAACTTTAAAGTACACTCTGTTCCACTGCCTGGCATCGGACCTTGAGGCCACGTGGCCCTGTCCCCTTCCAACAAACACCATGTCACTTCCTTACAGCAAACTGAAAATAAAAAATATCTTGTCCAGCCAGTTTCTCAGTAAAACAGTAGGAGTCACAGCAGGTAACGTGCCCTTATTCATCAGAAAAAGTTTGAGTAGGAAAAGGGTTATGGTCATTATTAGTTGTTTTTAATCAGGGAAGGTCTTGGGTGAAAATTACCCAGATATATAATTTGCCTGGAAAATGTATGGGGAAATGTATAGAAACCTGTTGATGATGCCTATTGACTTGTACTAGAACATTTTCAATAATGCGAGTTAGCTGTTGATACTCTCCAGTTTTCATTTCAGTAACGTTATTAGTTACTGAATATTAACACCAAAGTAAATGTTATGGCAGATTAGGGATATGGGTATGTTTGGTATTCTGAAGGCTCTTCTTTCTTACTGTCTGTTGAGTTACCTGTGTCACTAAACTTGATGGATGTATTTAAACTTCATTTATTGTTCTATGAGGGATCTCTGTGAAAATCTGTACTTCACATAGTTTTCTGTCCTACTATCAAAAGCTGTATTATTCCCACAGCTCTTCTGCCACCATGAAGGGGACCTTCTTGAACACTGTCCTTGTTCTGGCTGTCTCCACACAGGCTGCCTTCGCAGTTGGTGAGTCACCTGTCCTTGCTCTGCCCATGCATTCTGCAGTATATGCAGGATCAAGGGGAAATTTGGAGTAGAAGTGGAAGTATCATTCAGTTTTTTTTTAAAAAAGATTTTATTTATTATTTTTAGAGAGAGGGGTAGGGAGAGAGGGAGAGAGACATCCATGTATGGTTGCCTTTCACCTGCCTCCAGCCATGGACCTAGCTGGAGACCTGGCTTGCAACCTGGTTATGTGCCCTGGCTGGGAATTGAACCAGCGACCTTTGGGTTCACAGGCTGGCACCTTATCCACTGAGCCACCAGCCAGGGCTCGTTCAGTTTTATTTAACTCTAATTCCCCATGTTACAGATGTAGAAATTGAAGCTGAAAAAAAAAAAAAGAAAAAGAAAAAGAAGAAGAAGAAAAAGAAGGGAAGAAAGAATAGAGCTATATAGGAATAACATCACTAAATGTCACTTGAATTAAAAATAGTATACGTAGATCTGAGGTACTTTCAGATAAGATACATGTGGTAAGCCATTTTGCAACTACTAAAAATATTTAGAAAAAAAAGTGAAAAGTTATTATTGGACTTACAGTGTTACACTGGATTATATTTACCAGCAAAGGGGAAATGGGGGTGCAAACAGGTATGAGAAATATAGGAAACAAAAATAAAATGCCAGATGTCAATTTAAGTATATCATAAAAACATTAAATGTGAGTAAATTTCACAACCTAATCAAAAGGTAGAAATTGTTGGACTAAATTTTAAAAAACAAGATCCAATTACATACGGTCGACAGGAGATTAACTTTTTTGGCAGAAATGGAAAAGCTGACCCTAAAATTCATATGGAAATGCAAAAGGCTGAGATTGCCAAAACAATCTTGAAAAAGAACAAAAATGTGAAAAGTGCTCATGCTTCCAATTGCAGAACTTACTACGAAGACAGTCTATAGTATTAGCATAAAGAGAGAAATATAGACCCATAGAATAACACTGAGAATCTAGAAAGAAAAAGCCCTTACTTTTAGGATGGATTGGTTTTTAACAAGGTTCCAAAACAATCTGATGAATTGTCTTTTCAACAAAGGCTGCTAGATCAACTGGATATCCACACACAGAGGAATGAATGTGGACCCTTTCCTTATATCATAGCCAAAAATTAACTCAAAATGAACCGCAGAAGTGAATAGAAGAGCTAAAATGATAAAGCTATAAGAAAAGTATAAGTGGCAGAAGACAGAGAAGCGACTCTTCTGAAGCTGTTTTTGTCTTCCAGACTTCCTTCTTCCTACAGGCCAAGGGGCCAGCCTCACAGAGACAAAGGTGAGCTCTGCTTCCTTGCTTCACAGGCACAGACAGAAAACCAGTTTCCTGGCAGCCCCAGCTTTTTGTTCTGGCAGTTGGGGGCCAGAGGGGACTTGCTTGGGCATAGCACCACCACAAAAGCCAAGCTGCCAACATATGTAGCACATTTTACATGAGCCCAATTCCCATTCATTGTCTGGTCAGCTTGGACAACTCTCTTGTGGGATGGAAGGCAAGCATTTTGCATCATTATGTGGATGATGAAGTCGTGGCTCAAATTCAGGTCTGTCTTACATGACAGTGGACATTCGGTGAGGATCTACTAAAACACACAATCTGTCTCTCACATACCGAAGTCCCACCAGGTATTCACTTTGTCCCCATCCTTCCACATCCTAACTCTGCTGTGACCAGACCACATCCCTGCTGTCTGAAGCACCACACACAAGCCACGCAGTAATGTTGGTAAGGATATTCTAACCTTGAAAGACATTTTCCCCTCTGTAACCTCACAACCACAATTTGAGGTTTGGTAGGACAGGGATTTTTATCCTAAGGAATTTAGAGCTCAGGTTGGGAAGTCCACAGATTATACGTTACAATACATTATACTGTGTTATATTATATTGTATATTAATTATATGTTACATATTATAATGTTATATATTGTTGGTGGTAAATGCTAGGAGTCAAATGCATGCTTGTGAAGCCTGGTCTCCAAACGCCTGGTCTAGTGCCCCTTGCCCCCTCCCCCCAACCAGTGATAACAGACGACCTGCAGGAAGGCATGTAAAGCGTAGCCTGTGTCTCACCTTCAGGCCAAATGCATGACCAACATAAATCTCTGCTGGTTTGTCTCCTACATCAAGCCAAGTGAACCCATCTGTGGCAGTGACCAGGTCACCTACAACAGCGAATGCCATCTCTGCTTCACAATTCTGTAAGTCTTGATTTTATTCTCCCTTTTCTCAAGTCAGGAGGCTAAAGATGGCCAATTTAGGAATGACCTCCTAAAAATGCTTCCTACTGGTTAGGTCTTACCCCCAGAAACTATGCTACTATTTGCTTCTCCCTTTCTTCCAGTCTTCCCTATGCTCCCCAAATCAATCCCATTCACACAATGTAAAACCAGAAACCCCCAGAACTGAGGGTGCTGCATCTGACCTGGAAAAGCTCTGTTGAGACAAATGTTTCTTCCTCCTTTGTTTTATTATTATTACACTGATTGATATTTTTAGGGTGAATCACCTTGATCTTTTGGGAAAAATCCCACTTGATCATGGTGTACAATCCTTTTAATATTCTTTTGGTTTCAATTTGCTAGTATTTACTGAAGATATTTTAAAAAGATTTTATTTATTTTAGAGAAAGAGGAAAAGAGGGAGAGAAACATCAACCTGCGGTTGCCTCTCACAGGCCCCTAACTGGGGACCTGGCCTGCAACCCAGCTGTGTACCCTAACCGGTATCAAACAAGAGACCTTTTGTCTCAGAGACCAGACCTTAGTCCCCTAAGCCACATCAGCCAGGGCTAGTTGCATTGTATTTGTAAGGGATATTTGTCTGTAGTTCCTGTTTTCTGTGATGTTTTTGTCTGTCTTTCCTATCATGGTAATTATGGCTTCATAGAAGGATTAGGGAGTGTTTATTCTTCTTCTATTATTTGGAATTGTTTGAGAAGGAGTAGTATTACATCTTCCTAAAATGTTTGTTAGGATTTACTAACGAAGACATCCGATCTCGAACTTTTCTTTGTTAGGGTATTTAAAAAAAATTATTTACTCAATCTCTTTACTTGATATAGGTCTGTTGATTTTCCATTTCCTTTTGAGTCAGGTTAGGTCATTTGTACGTTCCTAAGAGTTTATCCATTACATCCAGGTATCTAATTTATTGATGTACAGTTGTTGCAGTGTTCCCTTAATAATCATTTTTATTTATTTAAGGTTAATAGTAATGCCTTAACTTTTGTTAAATGCATATTTTAACTTTAATGTACATTCTCTAAATTTCTACTTAACTAGTCAAGATTATTTAAAATTTTCTATATTTGATTTAAGGATGAGTATGTTTTATACATTCAATCTCTTTGACAAATAAAGACTGATATATATATATTTTAAAATATTTATTAAATAAGAATTCACTAACAGAATGTTTCCTTTTCAAACTTACCTAAAGATTATCAAGGAAAACTTAGTCATAACTTCTATCATGGAGCAAAAATAATCATTTCAAAATATAATTTCTTTCAGATATGAAAAGTTTAATGTAACTAAGCTACATGATGGACCATGTGTGAGTAAAGTCATTTTTTTTTTTCATTTTTAGGAGTAAATCAAATATAGTTAAGCACTCACTGTTGTAGAATGTTTTATTTTGTTGTGAAAAATTTCAAGCACATAAAGACAATAATATAATAAACCACATATGCCTATTATGTAGATTCTACAAAATGCAGTGTTTACCACATTTCCTTCCTCTGTTATTTATCTTTGCTGAAGTTTATTAACAGCTATCCCAGATGTCATGCCATTTCACTCTTACATACTTCAGAGTGCATCTCTAAGAAAGGTAGGCATTCCCTTACATACCCAAAGTGCTGTTTTACACCTAATTAGTTCCTTGTCATCTTCTAATACATATTTCATGTTCAGATCTTCCTAGTCATCTCAAAAATAACATCTCCTGGGAAATGAAATATAGTATTGGCCTGATAATTCAACAGTAAAGAACATCTATTCCACCCTTTCTCTCCCCTGCCACATCTAATTTTGGGGATATTGACAAAGGCACTGGCTAGAAGGTCATTCTGAGAATGACCGCTCCAGGCCTTGCTTAGGCCTGCTCTAGTTTTGTGCCTTTGAATTTAGGGTCATAGGGCTAAAGCAAGAGCTCAGCAGATACCACAGAGATTGTTAATTATACTGTTTTGAGGCCTGGAAATGGGACTGGGGCAAATCATCTTGGAAGAGAAAATAAAATAGAAGGTAAAGCAAATAAAAAAAGACAATTATATGATTCTGTAATAATTTGATGACAGTATCTCCTGATACAATCTCAATGACAAGTTCACAAGGCTCATCTGATTTACAGATCAGGGTACATATAACTCACTTGGAGGTCTGTAACTTGAATGTTCTCTAGTTCCACTAAAGAACATAAGACTTTTTATGATTTGGGGGTCATTGTAATGGGATCTTACATGATTTGCACTGCCTGATTCTTCTGACAGGCTAATCCAAAGAGAATCCTGCTGAATCCCTTCCTTTTATCTGAGCCATAGGCCTTATCAAATAAACTTCTCATCCTAGGTCCATTTCAAACATCTAACTTAAAAAAGAATGTTTTTATATGGAAGGGTATCCGTAAAATGGTGTCCAAAAGCCAAATTTCTTTTTCCTTTGGGCACTCTTTGGTTCTAGATGCACCCACCCACCTTGTGGAGGACAATCTGTTTTACCCAAAGCCCCATTTAAAGGTTAATCTCATCCAAAAACTCTTCTCATAAATATTCAGAACGTTTCACCAAATACGTGGGCACTTCGGTCCAATCAAGCTGATCCGTCCAATTACCCATCACAAAGCCTGTACCTGGAACCGCTAGTTAGAAGACAGCTCAAAGCACCTCCCCCAGGCACCACTATGTGAGCAACGAACATGTTCTTTTATTCAGGTCTTTCCATTCTGGTCTGCTTACCAGATGAAACTGCGGTCTGCCTAGGATGAAAATGAAGATACTGTAATAATCCATCTAGGGCTGGGCTGCAGCACAAACTATTAACACTGTTAAGGGGGGTCTGAAGTTTGCTGGATGCATAATCAACCTACAAAACCAGTAACATTTCTTTGCAGCAGTAATCCCAGTTAGAAAATAATAAACGTAATAATTACTCAAAATAGAAACAAAATCTGTGAAGTGTCTAGAGAGGAACCTTTCTCCTCAAGACTTCTGAGAGCTTTAAAACTCAGCCAAAGGCTGTTTAAGATCATATGGAGACAGCCCATGCTCCTAGATGATAACTTCAGCGTATGACTGCCCTCCGCCTCTTTAGACCCATGGCTCTCCTGGGGTCCGGAAGACTCAAAGGCACCCACATCCTTAGCTCTCCTCTACCCCCTTCCATTCTGTGCTACTTATCTTCTCCAGGGAAATGAGAATGTCTCTAGTCTGCCCTAATTCATAGAATAATTGTTAGCATTCCTCCTGCTGAACTGTATGCGGTGTTTTTTTCCTCTTAATTTCCCCAAGTTTGATTTCTCTAAGCAGAGACTACTTTTGCAGGAAAACTGAATTTACCACGAAGAACTACAGAGCCTGCTGAATCCTCAGATGATCAAGAGAAACGTAACGGCTGCTTCCTCAAGCGCATCCCCCTCTAACCCTGGAGGAAACAAACAGTTCGGATCAAACTCATTGATTTGCTTCTTCAGTAAATGATTCTCAGCAGAAAACCTGGCTGACAAACATTTTTCTCAGTTAGTAAGACATCTCTTTTTTAAGAGATCAGCTCTTCTGTGTCCTCCCCAAAATGACACAACTCGTGTCATGGGCTCCTTCCGTTCTCGCACAGATTATGAATGAACGACCACAGGTATCTATCTACACAAGGGACCAGGTGTCTCAGGAGGCACTGGTCATTGTCAAACTGAGGAAGTGTCAGGCAAGGAACGTGGCTTTCAATACACTATCAGGATCTGGTTTGAGATATTTTAATCACACTCTATGAGATTCAAAATTGTATTCAAAGAAAACTGAGCACGATACTTGTAGTGCCTGGCCACATTAAGGTTTAGAAATACTTTACAAACACTAACTTAAAGTTTCACAACAAACTTAAGTACAGCATCATTTTACAAACTGAGGCCAAGGGAGTTTCACACAATCCACGGTATTTTATTAGAATGAGTTACAGACTCATATAAAACATTTGGTTATGGTCCTAGGGAGTCATATATACACATACCCACATTAAATTGAGAATGGTAAAGGCATAATACATGCATATACATATGAAACTTCTGGAAGCCTGGCCAGTGTAATGTGGCCCCTGCTTCCCTCCCTTATTTTGGGAGGCAGCTGTCCACAGGTTCTGCTGTGTGTTGGAAGTTTTACAGGAGACGGCTCTGTCTTTTGGCAGGGATGGAGAATTACGTTTTATTTAAAGGAATGTTAAGATCTGATGACATGGCACAGACCCTAAAAATGAGAGATCAGGTGAGGAAGGTGGGGACCACATCACATGTAAATTGAGGCATTGCAAATGCTTTTCAAGTTAGCTGTGTTGAATGTTGGCTACTTTGTTTATAAGTAAGTGGTTTTCTTTTTTTTTTTTTAAGATTTTATTTAATTTTTAGAGAAAGGAAAAGGAGAGAGAAAGAGATGAAGAAAAACATCAATGTGAGAGACATCATTTGGTTGCCTCTCACACCCCCAACAGGAGACCTGTTGCCCCAACTGGGATTCGAACCAGTGACCTTTTGCTTCTCCGGACGACACCCACCCAAGCCATGCCAGCCAGGGCAGCATTTTTATAAATCTGATTTTACATACAGGCAGGGAGGAACGAGTACCTTATCCAAATGCTGGTTCCATACCTCAGCAAAGGCACTGTCCTTACGCAAGCAGTATGGTTTTAGCATGGAAGGGCCAACGGCATCTGGGCATGAGTGCACAGCTGGTTGCAGAACCCTGAACTATGCCAGCACTGGCCTTAGCCTTAGCACAGACCCACTGCCTCCCTGTGGGGAATCTGCAGACACTACTTAGCCGAGATTTCAGCACACAGCCCTGCTGAGGCACAGATTTGACTGCCTCCCCTATAAGGCCTTTTAGGTATCAGGGGTGAAACAATGATTTGGTCTTTTACGACATTTTTTAGCTAGTTCAACAGGGCAGGGACTATATAAACCACCATTAAACCACGTAGGAAAAAGTAGGATTCCCTCTGGTTTTGTCCTTTGGCTTTGAGTTTACTTTAGTTAGCGCAGGACAGCATCAGGGATGGACGTGGGGAGCCTTTTATTGCCACCTGCTAGCCTGGGACTAGCGACGGAAAGCTGGGAGCTTACACTGTGTTTCTCAGCACCTAGCACTTCAGCGTCATTCCCGACCTACCAGTCAGTCTGCCAACAACTCCAGCCATGCTCTTCTGCTTCTGAGATTTACACAGCAGCTTCAATAGTAAAAATGAATGAACAAATAAATGAGTGAATAGGGGTAGCTTTTTATTTATAGTAAAAAAAGAAACAGTGCCCTTACTACAAATAAATGGGCCATTTCTCAGACTGAAACAGAAGCAACACTGAATGGAATTTCTGTAGCCACCCAGGTTAAGTTCAGGAGGAAAGCCTGTGCCTGGCACCCTGGCTTGAGGAATCATAGCTTTGGAAACCTGCTCTATCAGATTAGGAGCAGGGGCAAGAATGAAAACATAGGAAGAGAGAGGTTTTCTTTTCTTTCTTTTTTTTTAATTTTAAGAAGTATGTTTATTGATTTTGGTGAGGAAGGGAAAGGGAAACACTGACTGGTTGCTTCTCATATTCACATGCACCCTGACAAGGGACTGAACATGCATCCTTGTGGTTGGTGTACAGGATGACACGCCAATGGAGCCACACTAGCCAGGGCAAGAGAGATTTTCGAAAGAGGCTCATTTCCTCCTTACTTCCTGTAGCCTAGGAAAGAGCCAGCTTCATGGGTCTTCCTTCTCTCCAACAATAAAACTTAGAAACTCAATGAGCCTCCTGGAAAGTACAGGAACAGCAAAGAGAAAAAACGTCAAAAGAGAAATTTCTGAAAGAAATCTACTCCTCATCAAACACAGCCAGAAGCTGAGGATACTCTCTTGGGGAACACATGGAGGAAGTCTCAGTTCTCACTGGGTCCCTGGGGGAACAAACTGAAACAAGAAGAGCAGTTTCAGCTTAAAAGAAAACCTGCTGACCCTGGCTGGTAGCACAGTGGGTAAGGTGCCGGCCTGCAAACCCAAAAGTCGCAGGTTCGATTCCCTAGCCAGGGCACATAACCAGGTTGCAGGCCAGGTCTCCAGTCAGGTCTGTGGCTGGAGGTAGGTGAAACGCAACCATACATTGATGTTTCTCTCCCTCTCTGCCTCTCTCCCTTCCCCTCTTTCTAAAAATAATGAAGTAAAATCTTCAAAAAAAAAAAAAATTAAAAAAAAAAGAAAGAAAAGAAAACCTGCTGAAAGTAATTCTCAACGGCAACGTGTGGGATAGAGCACCCCCTCCTTCCCAGGTGGCAGGTGTCCTGGGCCTGGGAACCTCAACAGCAGTGGCCCCTGAAGACAGTTCATAGGCAGGGACCTAGGGAAGCTGTCATTAGAGCCTCCCCTCAAAGCAGCCCTGGGGTGACAGAAACAGAGGACTCAGAGGGGAAATAACATTGAGAGAGTTAAGTATGTTGGATAAGAAAGGCCTGGTTCTCAAAGACGGCCTGGTTGGTGCTGCCGCTAATACCACTGTCTACAGACCAGGCAAGATGCCCTTCAGGATTCAGTAAACACAGGTCATAATTAACCTCTTAAAGGGAGGTTTTCTCAACTCAGTTAGACTCACAAGTTGGAGACAAAAAAACTGGTATAGAATTACTTGCAACCTAGAGAAACTGAATGAAGACTTTTTTAGCCTATTCACGTTTCCTCAGATATCAATGCATATCAGAGTCTTTAGACAGGTTTCTTTCTTTATTATTCTATTACAATCGTCCCAACATTTTCCCCTGTGCTCTTCTCCACCGGACAGGTTTCTAAGGATAAGATTTTGCCAGGTATTGGGCTGGGGGTTGGCCTGCTTTCTAAGTTTTGTGGATGTGGGGCAATGCTGGGATAATTATGTCACGTTAACTAGATTTTCATTGTTGCCATTGTTTTAAGTGAGACTTATAAGAGACCTGACACTGAATTTGGCTAACAGTTAGAAGGCCGGTGTGTTTGGCTCTCACACTCTGTTTCCCAACAGTTCCATCAGTATGAAGCTGACACTTGGTCTCCACCTGCCTGCCATTCCTCTATTTCTGTTGGTTATGAGCTCAAGCTCAGAAAAAGGGTTTTATGTGGTTTCCCCCTAAAATCACACCTGCCCTTTACTTCCATTAATGATGTAGGCTTGTTGTTGAGGGTGGTCAAAGCAACTATAAAACACGAAACTAAAGCCTTTTAGTGTCTGTGTCAGTCAGGGAGACACACAATACATGAATTAACGACCGTGATCTAAAAAGCAACCAAATCCCTATAGTCCAAAGGTACGTTGGTGAAGACAAAGGTAGACAAGAAAACTGGACCTGGTGAATTTGGAAAATAAGGCTAAAAACAGATGTCTGGTTTTAGGCACGTGGCAAGCTGACTCTCATCTGGGGGAGGGGAGAAGCGGACCTGTGCAATCACCAGCCAGAGGGCGGAGAAACGCACTTTCCCAAAGACACCCGTGGGAAAACCCGCCAGAACCACAGACTCTCCTTCCAACATTCCGGGAGTGTGACCCCTGGGTAGTCAGCTGGATAATTACTTAAATTGATGGCAGTTATTGTTTATTATCCCTCCTCTCAAATGCTGTGGTTCCCTCCAAGAAAAACCTGCTGTCTCTCCACACATTAGACTCCACTCCGGCAATAGCCCAGCTCTCGTTTCCTAACCCCGCTCTCCTTCATTCCAAAGACCCGGGGTGGCCCAGGCCAACAGCCAGTGCCAGCGTTCCCTGACGACACCCGACTCATTTCCCTCCGGTGCTGTGTCCGCTCCAGCCAAGAATCCTGCCTCACCAGCCCCGGGTTCCAGCCTCTGGGACCGCTCGGCGCCCAAAGGTTTTCAGGGCTTGTCTGCCTCTGCCCTCCGCGTGCCTCCGACAAACACTGGCACCAACCTAGCGGGAGACAACGTAAGCGTCGGGCTGGGCAGGTGCCGATGGCCCCGCTGGCGGGTGCCGCCCTTGGCCGGGTGCCGCCCTGGACGGCCCATCCCGCCCCGCTCGCTCTCCCTCCCGCACGAGGGAAAGTCTGTGCCCGGCTCGCAGGGGCAGCTCCGCCCGGGATGGCGTCATCCTCTCGTCTGGGGCGGGACAAGTGCGGGAGAGAGACAAGGGCCACCGGAGGTCTGCAGTCAACCCTCCAGGCGCAAGCTGTCCCCGCTTGGAGCCCCGAGAGAGCCGGTAGCACCCTCTACTCCCCGGGCTCACGCCCCGCCTTCCTCCGCTTCCGGCTCGGCCCACCGAGCGGGGCAAGGACCCCAGGGGGCTGCCCGCCAGGCGCCTGAAGGACCTCGCTTGGGCCGCACGGGCTGGCTAGCACGGCGCCTGGTGGCCGAGCAGCGCAGCTGGAGGAGGAGGTGAATCCGAACCCGTCCTCCGGGGGAACTGGGTCCCGGAATAGCCCAGCCCCTGGGCTGTGTCCGGGGTACCAGAGGCAGGGGTCGCGCAGCTGCTGGGCTGGAGAAATGGAGCGGAGTCAGAGCCGGGGCGGGGGGCGGGGGGGGAGGTGGCGGTTCGAGATTGGGAGCCTCGGGGGCGGGGCTCGGGTGTTGGCGGGAGGAGGCCGGGTTGGGGGCCTGCGGGTCCCCACCGTGCCAGCGAGGACCAGGGGCTTGCAAGTTGCCTCCCGGAAGCGCAGGAATAGGTGCGTCACGTGTGGGAGCAAGTGCCCAGGCAGTTTTAACATTTGTGATTCTCTGATGGAATGACCTTTAAGTTGAGCAAGTTTCGCGGTCTGTCGTCAGGTGTTGTCAGCTAAGAACCGAGACAGCCGTAGCTGGCTGGCGTAAGAAAAGGAACCACGTCCTCCCCAGGCCTCCAGCAGCCTGGCCTTGGAATAGCGGAATTAGGTTCATCGATTAATTCTTCAGCAAGTACTGTTGAGAGCGAGCTGTGTACTAGGCACTCCGCATAGGTACTGAGGATACGATGGTGAGCAAAACTGAGCCCTGCTTTCATGGAGCCGACTTTCTAGTAGGGAAGACGTAACTGAAGAAAACATGCAAGGAGCCCTGCGAAAGTATTACGGAAGTGAGCTAAGATCCAGGAGATGAGTAGGAGGAAACCAGGGGAAGCGCAAGCTGGCTGTGAAAACTCACACAAATGTCGGGCCAGGAAGTCTTGGAGCTGCAAGGCCCATGAGTCTGGAGCGAAAGAAGGTTCAGGAATGTGGGGTTCTGGATGAGGCTAGAGAGGTGCACAGGGGTCAGATCATGCAAAACCTAGCAAAGCCTTGTAGGGTGCGATAAGGATTTGGGGTTTTATTATAAAAGTCTGGCGTACTTTAAAGGGTTAACGAGTGAGATGATAGGTAGGTTTGCATTTTTTGGTCCTCTGGCTACTATGGAGAACCGGTTGCAGAGGGTAGCAGGAGTAGAAACTGGAAGACCATTCAGGAGACCGTTGCCGAAGTCTAGGGCGGGAGGACGTGCCTTGGTCTCGGTGACGGTAGTGAAGAGGGAGAGAATTGTACGGGTTTGAGATGTGATATGGATGAAGTAAAATTACCAGAATTTAGTGATAGTGTGGATGCGGAAGTGGGGGAGGGGAGGTGTCAAGAATGTCTCTCCCCAGGTATATGGTGAAGATTCTGCTGGCTTTGGGTTATTCACCACCTGGGATATTAGGGTGAATGGGTTGACTTATCTTGTACTGGTTAGACTGGCCTAGCTTTGTGGTTTGAGTGGAGCATCAAGCTGAAAGGTATAAAAAGGACATGAGAAGAAGAGACCTTAGCGTAGTTTCTTTATTTGAGCCAGACTGTAACAGACTTTAACGTGATTGTCAGGCTACATTCGGGCCAAGAGAAGTGGGAGGGTTGGCCAGACTGGCCCTGTGTGTGTTCATGGAAGTCTTCCCTTTTTGTTGGCAAATTTAGGGGTTCCACTGGATATCTTTTGAGACCTGAACCTAGATGATCAATTTCTCACATGTAAATAGAACTGTACAGTTAGAAGAGACCTCAAATTTTCTTAGCCCAGAGTATAAAGGACTTCTTTGTTCTTTATATCATTTCCACAATTATTGATTGAACTCTTATAGCATGTTAGATGTTAGAAATGCAAATATGAATAGACTAAGACTATGTATGTTCTTTTAGTCAATAAAATTGATCAAGCACCTTTGTCCAGGTACTGTTTCAGCTGCTTCAGATACCATGGTTACAACTAGTCCCTGAACTTGGA
The DNA here is from genome assembly GCA_004026585.1 of Noctilio leporinus. Taxonomy (NCBI): domain Eukaryota; kingdom Metazoa; phylum Chordata; class Mammalia; order Chiroptera; family Noctilionidae; genus Noctilio; species Noctilio leporinus. The sequence continues at coordinate 142,285 of PVIW01003818.1, forward strand.
CTTGCACATCTGTAAGCCTTACCATTGAGACCACAGGAGTGTATTGAGTTGGGTGGGAAAGATCCTGACCTCTCTGTAAGAGTAGATAAGAGGTAGTACGTATCCAGCAGACTCTAATATCCTGCCAACATCCCAGTTCTTGTCCATCTCATTTTCCAATTCTACAGCCAGTGGGAGAGGACTGTAAGATAGAGGGCCTTTGGAGTGGGAACACATTTTACCCTTGTGTCCTGGCTGTTAAGAAGTGTACATTGTAAATCCTCTGTAAAACACAGAGGACAGTTAAGAAGGGGAGGGACTATTTGGAGACACAGTTAACGTTTGAGCTTGAATTTCTCTTACATGGATAACTCTTCTATAGGCTTACAGTGGCTCGAACCAGAGACTGTATTCCACAGGGCAGCCCCAGTGCTGCTGTTACCACTCCCTTACCTCAATCCCATGAGCACAAACGCCTTTAAATGCAACACTATATAAGTGTATACAGGAACAATGTGTACAGTCTTCCTGTGTAACTGTCATGTGCTATTTGAGTGACAGGAATGAGTGACTGGTCGGCTGGCAAAGCTGCATGGCCCCAGAGTAGGAAGGGTGGGAAGTGCAGCTCTGATGGGTCCCTAATCCTGCTCTGATGGCAGGAGCGGAGCTCGGGATGACCCCCATCTTGCGAAGCCCTCAGGCCCTCCAGCTTACTCTGGCCCTGATCAAGCCTGACGCGGTCGCTCACCCACTGATTCTAGAGGTAAGAACGAATCCTTGACCTCTACTCTATGCCCTGGGCATTGCTTCTTGTTCAAGTGCCATAGGGCCCCTGGTGGAGACTGACAATACAGTCCTGTGCTAGATACCACGGAGGCAAATCTAGGAGCCATGGACTCAGACCCTAAGAAGACTAAAAATCTGTTGGAGAATTGAAGCAGATGTAAAATGTAAGAAAGAACCCAGTACAATAACAAAATGAACCAAACCTCAAGACAATGTATGTGTATTAGTTTTCTGTTGCTACATAAAAATTACCACAAACCCTGGCTGGTGTACCTCAGTGGAATGAGCACCAGCCTGTGAACCAAAAGGTGGCCAGTTCAATTCCCAGCCAGGCTACAGGCCTGGGTTGCGGGCCAGGTCCTCAGCTGGGGGCATGGGTTTCTCTCAGCTTCTAAAGACCACTCACAGTCTTCCCCTGATGGTTCACTCTGTTCAGGACAGTGGCAGTGCATCAGGTGCTTCAGATCTCTGACTGTCTTTAGCCCTCAGCCCAGTACATCTCTGCTTTTATTTATTTATTAAAGATTTTTAATTTATTATTTTCAGAGAGAAGAGCAGAGAGGGAGAAAGGGAGAGAGACATCAACGTATGGTTTATGGTTGCCTTTCACCTGCCTCCAGCCACAGACCTGGCTGGAGACCTGGCTTGCACCCTGGTTATGTGCCCTGACTGGGGATTCGAACCAGTGACCTTTGAGTTCGCAGGCTGGCACCTTATCCACTGAGCCACACCAGCTAGGGCAACATTTCTGCATTTAAAGAGTCCAGGTGATTGTTTAGGCCCATCTGGATAATCTTCCTTTTGATTAAAGCAAAGTCCACTGATAGAACCTTAATTATACCTGCAAAACCTCTCATGTCATGTAACAGTCATTTTGCCTGATATCCACAGTCCTAGAGATTCTGGGAAGGCAGCTTGGTGGGGCTAGGTGAGGTCATGTTAGCATGCTTACAGTAGTTTGCAGAGTACTAGCTGAGCAGCGTTGCTAAGCAAGACCACTGTGGTGCAAAGGAAGACCGGAGCCAGGAACGGTGGCTTGCAAATGTTGAGACTAGACCAGCCTCAAAGGCAGTGTGGATTTAAGTTGGTGCCCAAGAGGACAAGTGTCCCACAGAAGGGAGGCGCTGAGGCCTGAGGGGTGTGTCAGAAGGCTACAGGTGGGCTTGGTTGGTGGGACTAGAGACTCAGAAGTGGCAGAGGGCAGGGAAGTGCAGCCTAGAGCACCAGATTAACGTGATCACTCTTCATTCAGTGAATAATAGGAACCTTGCAAAACCTGACCAGAGTGTGATCTAAATTATGATGTGTTTGATTTAAGTGTGATGGGTATAGAGAGTGGGAGAAATTCAGGGTAAGACCACTATCAAGAGACATTTATGATGTATAAGTGGTGGGTCCTGTGGCCTTGAGCTCCAGGGGTGGAAGGAATGGAGGGGCAGACCCAGCATTCCTGCCCCCTGCACCCCAGGCTCACATGCTGGCTGTGTGACTGAGGGTCTTTACCTCACCCCACTTTCTCTTCGGGCCCACCAGTGGACAGGCTGTCAAGCCTTGGGCCCCCCCGGGCTCTCATGGTTCTTTGGGTCAGCCTGTCTCCTGGTCACTCAAATGGCCCTTTTGACTGATTCTTATCTTTGTGGTGACTTTCATCCTAGGCTGTTCATCAGCAGATTCTGAGCAACAGGTTCCTTATTGTACGAATGAGAGACCTTGTGTGGAGGAAAGAAGACTGCCAGAGGTTTTACAAAGAGCATGAAGGTAGGCTCAGCAGCCTCCGAATGGGAGGCTTCTCTGTCCCAGAAGGCACGCGAGACGGGTTCCACCTGGACGCACGACGCAGGCTGTCTGCTGCCAGCTGTAAAATTGTCTCCCGTCTCAGGTTTCATGATTATCAGGGTTTTGTTTTGTTTTTAATATTTTTGAGGAAGGTTCTGCTTCACAGTCCCAATCAGAAACTTAGTTTTATATTCTGATAATATCAGTAGTTAACATTTAGTGAACGTTGACTCTGTCAGACATTGTTCTAAATGCTCGTGGTTTCATTTATTTCTCCCACCATGAGGTAGGTATTGTTATGCCCCCAGTATCCAGATTAGGAAACTGAGTTAGGGAAGTTAATGAGTCACCCAAAACTGCACAGGTTGTAAGTAGCAGAGCCTGGATCCAGACCCAGGAAGGCAGAACTCCAAGGGCCTGGTCCTTGGCTCTGAAACAGTTATTATTTCAAGTCATGAGGCAGAAGGACAGAAGGTTCTCTTGGACACCAGTGTCTTGACCTCGGTAACTCTCTCTTTGCAGGGCGTTTTTTCTATCAGCGGCTGGTGGAGTTCATGGCCAGGTACTCCTAATCTTGGTTCGAGCATCTTTATCCACTGAGACGCATTTCCCCTGCCCCCTAATTAGATTCATTAATTTCATTTGCCACTCTTTCAAGTTGTAGTGAGTGTCCAGTGTCTAAAGAAACATGGACTTGGGGCTCTGACTGAGCCCACACTGACCTTGGTGGCCCCCTGTCTCATGGTGGTTACTGATTCAGTGGCCCTGGGAGAGTGTAAGTGCTGTCTAGCAATGCTGCTGGTCTTTGTGACTTTCTTGCTATCAGCAGTAAACTGCCATCACCTGTTTGAAGCAGCATTGGTACCCAGCTGGAAAGGAAACTCAGGATGTGCAGCCGGCCTTTATCTGTGCCGTGCACGGAGCATGCTGCCTTGACCTGGTGGCCAGATTCCTGACTGGCGTGTGCTCCTTTTAATCACAGTGGGCCGATCCGAGCCTACATCCTCGCCCACAAGGATGCCATCCAGCTGTGGAGGACGCTGATGGGACCCACCAGAGTGTTTCGAGCACAGCACGTGGCCCCTGATTCAATCCGTGGGAGTTTCGGCCTCACTGACACCCGCAATACCACCCATGGCTCTGGTGAGACTACCTCCCAGGCCCACAGCCACACGTACGGGAGCATAGTTTGGTGCTGGTGGCCGGGCTGTCTGTCGGGGTTGAGAGGCAGGTCCTTCCAGTGAGCTTTTTCCCCAACTGCATGCCTGGCCGTTTGTGACCATTGTCGCAGATGTGGCCCCAGGACTGAGGGACAGCAGGAGCAGAGGCTCTGGTTTCTGAACCTCATTGTGGCTGCCTCCCTTCTGTATTTCCTAATAGAACCCTTCTCCTTCCTATGTCCTCTCACAGACTCAGTGGCTTCAGCCAGCAGAGAGATTGCAGCCTTCTTCCCCGACTTCAGTGAGCAGCGCTGGTATGAGGAGGAGGAGCCCCAGTTGCGCTGCGGCCCCGTGCGCTCCAGTCTGCAGGGAGGTGTCCACCGTGGCAGCAACTCGGGAGCCTGATGCAGACCTGTCAGCCTGTGAAGACTGGTGGCATGGCCGAGACTTCCGTCTTAACCCTCCTGTCCGGAGCATTCTGCTAGGACCAGGGAGGCCTGGGGCTCATGGCGCCCTCTCTGCTGGGCACTGCCGCCGCCTCTACAATCTAACTCTGTCTGTCTCTTCTCTAGCGTGTTCATGGGTGGTTCAGAGGAGCAGCACTTCCTCTTTTTTATGAAAACTTTTTCCAGCAGAAACTTGCCTTGTTGACGTTACAGTGACTCTAAGCAACGCTGGGCCTGTCTTCTCCATACAAGTCTGCATGCGGGTCTGTGAGCCCTGCTCTGGGTGCCTTCTCCATCTGTAACCGGAGGAATTCATCATTAAACCTGTCCTGAAGCCAAGTTCCTCCCCGTGTTAGGTGGAGAAGGATTGCGTAGAAATCTCCCGGGAGCCTCTCGTAGGCACAGTAGGCAGCTTGTATTGTGCGTGACGGCGCCCAGCGAGAGCTGAGTGTGGTCTCAAATCCACCCTGTGCATCGGCACAGGGCTGCGTCCTGGAGGAAGGGCCAGCTTTGATGTTGAGCAAAGGTGTGTCTGCCCAGTAGAAGCATGATTTTTTTTAATTACTGATTTTTAGGGTGGGGAGAGAGAGAGAAGCATCGATTTATTGTTCCACTTACGTATCCATTGGTTGTTTCTTGTATGTGCCCTGACCAGGGAGCGAATGCACGACCTTGACGTATTGGGACAATCCTCTAACCAACTGAATTGTGTGGCCAGGGTGAGGCGTGTTTTTATGATTCACTTTTTTTTTTTTTTTTTTTTTTTATGATTTGCACAAAGCCACTGAAGGTAGCCAGGTTTTTGTTGTAGCTGAGGATGACAGTTATCAATTACTTCATAACAAATCACCTCAAAATTGAGTGCCTTAAAGCAGTAATGCTTTGTTCTTATGTGTCTGTCTATTGGCTGGGTGATTCCATTCATTTTACCTGGACCCACTCATGTGGCTGCATTCAGCAGGTGAGTCCAACGTGATCTTTCATCTTGAGTTTCCTCATAGCATGGTTGTTTCAGGGTTTCAAGAGGGTAGGCGCCCATTCACAAACGTAGGAAGCATCTGTTTATATTCTGTTTGCCAAGATCCCATTGGCAGAAGCAAGTCCCATGGCCAAATGCAGAGTCCATTTGGGAAGGGTCTGCAGGGATATTGGGAGGTATGAATTATTGGAGAATTACCACGACAATCTGAAACACTGGGAATAATAAGGAGCCTTGAGTTTATATAGAATTTATGAAACAAATATTTCCAGAAGCCAACAAAGGAAAAGAAGCAGTAGCCAGAGTAAGAAATTCCAAGTTCAGGGTACAGTTACGAGGTCAGGTCCAATGTCCAAATCTAAAGTCAAGTACAAAATTACAGGTCAAATCCAGGTCTAAGTTTCAGGCTTAATGTCTGGGAGTAGGTCAAAGTTCAGGACCAAGTTCATGTCCACATCCAAGTTAAAGTCTAGGCATTAATTAGGTCCAGATCCAGGGTCAAAGTATGAAGTCCAAGTCCTCTTAGAAGTTCAGATTCAAGATTCGTATTCATGTTTAAGATCCAACTTCAGATTTCTAAGCAAAAAGCATGTCTAATGTCAAGTGTGAGATCCAGGACCATCCAGGTACATTGTTGAGCTCTAATATCTAGTTTCAAGGTTCAAGTCCAAAGATCATGTCAATGTCCAAGGCAAAGAACCAGGTTGCAATTCAAAGTATGACTTAAAGGCTGAGTCATCCCTAAATCTGATAAGGGTTTAAACTTCAGAATATAGATATATTTTTAACTTACAATTCATCTACAAAAAACAATCAAATTTTCAAATAGACAAAGAACTCAAGCAGACATTTTTCCAAAACAAGGTATGCAATGGCTAACAAGTACATGAAAAGATGTTTCAGATCGTTGGTCATTAAGAAAGTGCAAATCAACCCTGGCTGGTGTGGCTCAGTAAATTTGGTGCTGCCCTAGGTTCCCGGCTCTATTCCCAGTCAGGGAGCATGCCTGGAGGTGTGGGAGAGGCAACCAATCGATGTTTCTCTCCTCTTTCTTTCTCCCTTCCCCTCTCTAAAAAATAAATAAATGTTTTAAAAGGGTGTATTTATTATTTTTAGAGAGAGGGAGAGAGACACCCATGTATGGTTGCCTTTCACCTGCCTCCAGCTACAGATTTGGCTGGAGACCTGGTTATGTGCTCTGGCTGAGAAACTTTTTTTTTTAATGAAAATCAAAAGCAGTAGCTACCACTCCACACTCCAATGATGGCTTTAATGAAGAAGGAAATGAACAATAACAAGCATTGTTGAGTGTGCTGAGTACGTTGCTGGTGGAAATGTAAAATAGCGCAAGAGTGTGTGGGATGAGAGGAAAGAGTGGATAACTGGGGATTTCCAACTTTATTAAAGACGAGAGACAGTAGATGCAGATAAAATACAATTAGAAGAGTTTTTTGTTTGTTTGTTTTTAGAATAGTAATTTGAACATGCTCAAATGCTAAGGGAGTTGAGTCAGTAGAGAGGGATTGCTTTACAATAAATACAATTTAAAATTACTAATGTAAAACTTCTGAGATGCAGGAGGGATAGGATCTCCGAAGACAGGGGTAAAAAGACTGAAACAATAAAACGGAAGAGGAAGAGCTGGTCTGCACTGAGGGAACTGGCCCCAATCTAGCTGGAGGTCCCCTCCCTCCCACCAGGAGTCAGAAGGATAGGTATTTGCCTACTGGTTTCTATCATCCACTGTCACGCATACTCCAGGGATACAGAACTCCTTTGGGGTCTGAATTTGTATATTGCCAGAAAAACTTCCTGCCCTGTATCAGCAGAGAAGCACCTGGAAAAAGCCAAGAGAAATGCACTAAGGGACAACAGGTGGGATTGACTTTGGGGGGAATGGGTGGGTGGGTGGGGGGACAGAGGGGAGCAAAAAGGGGATGGATGTAATACAACAACAATAAAATTAAAAAAAAAAAAAATGCACTAAGGAACTCTGATGTCCACTGGGTGCAGTGACAGCCAGGGTAAGGATGTGGCCAAGCGGCCTTGAGTGTGGCACATTTGCGTGGGCTTCGTCCTGCTTCCAGGTCAGGGCACATGTCTGGGTGGTGGTCCGGGTCCATTAGAGAGGCAACCAGCTGATGATTCTTTCTCACATGGATATTTCTCTCCCTTCTTCCTCCCTTCCCTCTAAAAATAAAAGCTGGGGAAAAAAGGTGGGGGAGGGGATGTGGACACTGGAGGTGAGATGAATTATAAAAGTTGTCCAAGGCTGCCCTCCCCGGGCCCTGCTTGGGTGAGCACATGCTCTACATGGAGCTCAGAATGTCACAGACAAGGCCACATGGCTCAGCTACCATCTCTGCTGAACTCAGTACATAGCACGTTAGTGGGGGGAAAATTTATTCTACTGCAACTAGACCTGAGGCCATAATTGAGCCTTAGCTCCATCCTCTACCAACCTCACTACACTTTCTTCCCCGGGAACCAGCACTTACAGGCCTGAGACACTTTCCTAATGGGGAAACAGGAAATGCAAATCTTTGTCTCTAAGTGGTCTGGTCCCATTTTTAGTTTTTTAAGGAAACTCCATAGTGGCTGCACCAGCCTACATTCCCACCAACAGTGCATCTAGGTTCCCTTTTTCCCCGAATCCTCACCAACACTTGTTGTTTGTTGATTTGTTGATGGTTGTCATTATGACAGGTGTGAGGTGGTATCTTATTGCGGTTTGAATTTGTATCTCTCTGATGGCTAGCGATGTTGAGCATTCTTTCATATGCCTTTGGGCCCTTTGTATGTCTCCCTCAGTGAGTTGTCTGTTCAGATCCTTTGCCCTTTTTTTAATTGGGCTGTCTTTCTCCCTGGTGTTGAGTTGCATAAGTTCTTTATATATTTTGGAGATCAAACCCTTGTCTGAGGTATCATTGGCAAATGTTTTCCCTTATAGTTAGTTTCCTTTTAATTTTGCTGGTGTTTTCTTTAGCTGATCAGAAACTTTTCAATTTGATACAGACACATTTGTTTATTTGTTCTTTTATTTCCTTTGCCCTTGAAGAAGTATCAGTAAACATATTTCTGCATAGGATATCACAAATTTTACTGCCTATATTTTTCTCCAGGACCTTTAGGGTGGCACTGCTTATGTTTAAGTCCTTTATCCATCTTGAGTTTATTCTGGTGTATGGTGCAAGTGGGTGGTCTAGTTTTATCTTTTTGCATGTTGCTGTCCAGTTCTCCCAACACCACTTGTTAAAGAGACTGATTTTACTCCATTTTATGTGTAAAATTCCCCCTTTGTCGAATATTAATTGACCATAGAGTCCTGGGTTTATTTCTGGGCTCTTTATTCTGTTCCATTGGTCTATATATGTCTATTCTTATACCAATACCAGACTGTTTTGATGACAGTAGCCTTGTAGTATAGTTTGATGTCCAGTATTGTGATTCCTTCAACCTTGTTCTTCTTTCTCAAGATTGCTGTGGCTACTTGTGGGCATTTTTGGCTCCATATAAATTTTTGAAGTATTTTTTATATTTCTGTAAAGTATGTTATTGGTATTTTAATTGGGATTGCATTGAATCTATAGATTGCTTTGGGTAGTGTGGACACTTTAAAGATGTTAATTCTTCCCATCCATGAATATGGTATATGCTTCCATTTAAATGGAACTGCCTTTTGATCCAGCAATACCACTACTAGGACTATACCTGAAGAATCCTTAAACACCAACTCATCAGAACCTATGTACCCCAATGTTCATAGCAGTGCTATTTATAATAGCCAAGTGCTGGAAACAGCCTAAGTGCCCATCATTGGATGATTGGATCAAAAAGACTTTGGTACATTTACACAATGGAATACTACACAGCAGAAAGAAAGAAGAAACTCCTACCCTTTGCAACAACATGGATGGAACTGGAGAGTATTATGCTTAGTGAAATAAGCCAGTCAGTGAAAGACAAATACCATATGATCTCACCCATTACAGGACAATAATGAGCAAAACAAACAACAAGCAAAATAGAACCAGATGTATGAATACAGTGAATAGACATTCAGTGGGCAGAAGGAATGGGGAAGGGGGAAGGGGGAAGGGGGAAGGAGGGAGAAAGAGGCAAAGAAGGGGAGAACTTTAGTCAAAAAACTAGTATGGAAGAACCATGAACATGGACAACAGATGGGATTGACTTGGTTGGGGAGTGGGTGAGTGGGAAAGGGGACGGGGAGTAAAAACGGGATGGATAGAATACAACAACAATAGAATTAAATGAAAAAAAAGAACAGGTCTACCCCCTCAGCCACCCTGGGAAAGAGCTGGTTGCTGGGAGTGCCTATCGCTGGCTGCACCTCAGGGTGGGGGGCTTCTGCAGAGGTAAGATTGCCAAGGGCAATTGGAACTTGAAGGGCCTAAGAGCCCTGCTGACCTTAGAACCAGCCAGTGCTGAGACTGAACTGCGTCTCCATGAGGGTCTCACAGAAGGCACCCCCGCCCTTCACTGTCACCTCTATCTGAGCTGAAACAGCTCAGCAGCATCTCCCCAGCGCTGCACACAGAGTAGGTCTCCTGAAGTCCCTACTAGGTACCATCCAGGAGGCAGAAGGGATGTGAGGGAGCCGGGAATCAACTGAGAATGGAGACACTGTCCTGGAGCCCTTGGCACTGCTGTGTCACCCTACCCCCTTCTGGATGGAAGAGCTGCCCGCACCCCTGCCTGTGTGTGGCCCACATGAGAGCACACTCACATGTATACCCACACACACACACACACACACGACCTCCTAAATGCCAGGGTAGTGGTAGTGGGTAGAATAAGACAAGACAAGTGAAATTAAATAATTGAAACATGGAAGAAGTTGCTTTCACAAAGATTTATTTTTAAGAGTCCTGAAGCTGAGGCCAGAGCAAGACAAACTTTTAGGACTTTACCGGGGCAAAAGATTCGAAAAAAATTCTTTGATTCTTCGACCGATATTCTCAATCTTTTCGCCAATATTCCGAAACCGCTCTCCCACTCTGCCAAATATGACATTCTGGACCTATGCATCAGAAGAAACAGGCTCCACGTAGGTGCTAGAACTAGGGTCCAAACCCCTTCCCACTTAGAAACGCTTCTCCTGGGCCAACCCATGAGCCTGGGGCTCCAGTTCCCTCCCTAGCTGTGACCTTCAGAGCATGTGGGTGAATACTCACACCCATAAATAGATGAATTGGCCCTGGTTGGTAGCACAATGGATAAGGCGCCAGCCTGCGAACCCAAAGGTTGCAGGTTTGATTCCCCAGCTAGGGCACATAACCAGGTTGCAAACCAGGTCTCCAATCAGGTCTGTGACTGGAGGCAGGTGAAACGCAACCATACATTGATGTCTCTCTCCCTCTCTGCTTCTTTCCCTTCCTGTCTTTCTAAAAATAATGAAATAAAATCTTAAAAAAAAAAAAAAAAATAGATGAAGAAGCTGAGGCCCAGAGACGGCAAGTAGCTGGCCAAGGTCACACAGCCCACCCAGAAAAGCTGAGACGGAACAGGGCAGAAGGCTCAGCACTCTAAGGCACAGGCTGTCCACCTTCAGCAGGAGTGGGATTCACTGGAAGGTTCCTTAACGGCGGGTGCTGACGCCACCCCACAGTCGGAGCCAGCATGGCTGAGTGGGGCCTGAGAACGTGCATTCCCAGCTAGTGCCAGGTGAGCACCACGCTGAGAACCACCTCTCCCAGGGCTTGCAGAGCCAGTGCTGGAAACCTGGGGCTCAGGCTGAGGGAGGAGCCCAGGGCAGGAGGGGCTTTCTCTGCCCTGGATCCGGCAGTGGGGGACTGGTCCCCAGGAAGTTGCACGCACCACCCCACATTGGACCCTATAGCTCAGAAGGGGTCACTCACCTCCACACAGTTGATGTCAAAGTAGCCATTGGCAGGGTCCAGAGTGACTGCCCCGGTACACTGCTTCACCAGCTAGAAAGAGGAGGCTTGAGGTCAAGTTGGAAGCTCCCTGCTTTAGGTCGCCAGCCTCACCCCAGTGCCCAGAATGTTCCCTAGACGCTGATGATTCAGCACCTTGGGAGACCCTCTGACCTCCAGGCCCCAGCTCACCCCATTCTCCTTGAAGTCACACTGCTCGGGTGGCTGCTGAGTCGTCCTGGGACACACTGTCTCCTTCACTGTGAAGCTCACAGGCTTCGGGGTGTTTGGGTCCTGGTCCTGGCCAGAAGAGAAGGTGGGGACACCCAGCTTGGGCACCTGCTTGCCTTCTCTGATCTGTCTCTTCCCTGGAACCCCCATCAAGAGAAGAGGATTTCAACAGCCCCCTGACCGAGGTGCTGGGATTGGTGGGCAGGGCAGAGCCCTTTCCTGCCCTGGCCAGACACCCAGAGAGCAGGAGTGGACCTCACACAAGCTCAGGGGGACAAGGGAACCAGAGGCTGAGCAGGGCCCTTCCCCACAGGGGAGACCAGAGAGAGCAGAGGAAACTTGAAGCAGGGAAGTCACACCCCAGACCCAATGACCCCCTTCTTGTTCCTGGAACTCCCAGAAGCCCCCGAAGCCTGAACAGGGGTGAGAAGGGGCACCTCTTCCCACAGTATAG
>PVIW01003819.1:0-67491 GCA_004026585.1 Noctilio leporinus
TGTCTGTGGGGTCAGCAGGCGTGTTGTCTGTGGGGTCAGCAGGCGTGTTGTCTGTGGGGTCAGCAGGCGTGTTGTCTGTGGGGTCAGCAGGCGTGGTTACTGTGGCGTCAGCAGCATGGGGCTTGGGCACAGTCCCTCTGGGCTGCAGGGACAGCGGCCCCCAGTCCCTCGGCCCGTGAGCGCCCCAGGGTCCAGGGTGGGGCCCCTCAGCTTGGGACACTGCATGGTCCTGCCGGCAGAGGGACTGGCAGGTGGGAGACTTAAACGCCTTTATGTTGTGGTGGCCACAGCTCACGAGAAGGGGGTTGTGTGGAGCTGGTGTGGGGACACCCTGAGCCGACCATGGGGTCCCTGTCCTGGGCTTCCCTGGGCCCTGCGGCCGGGCTGTGTGCACAGCCAGGCCTCTGGGGGGGGCGGCCCATGGAGGCTGGTCCTGTCCGGCTGCCCAGGGACGCCCTCCTGGGCCCCAAGCCTGCACCCTCGGGGTCTGCGGAGCCTGTCCACCCTGTCGGGCCCACCGTGCCTCCAGCAGGAAACCCAGTGTCCCTGGCCACTCGAGCTTCTGTGCCGCCTCCCGGACCTCAGATGGAGGCAGGGCAGGGAAGGCGGCGCCTCTCGCCGCTTCTGTTAAAGCTCTGGGTCCAGCTGGTGCCCCTCCTTTTAAGAAGTCAAGTGAAAGCGCAGTTCAGGGGTCCCCACGGCCCCTCAGGTTCAGTGGCTCGCTAGACAGTCTCCCCCAGCGAGGGGCTCAGAACCGGTCTGACCTCAACGGGGACAGCAGCCCCCGGGCCACCCCCCCATCCGCCGTGCACTCCGGCCTGGCGCAGGGGGACGGGGACACGGGGCTGTGGGCTTTGCACCCCCACTTCCTGCTCATCACTCGGCCCCTCCGAGCCTTCGGGTGGGACATGATCAGCCAGCGGCCTCACCACCTGGGCGGGTGGGGAAACGAGCTGTGGCCGTGGCTGTGCCGCTGGACGCTGCCCCTCGGGGACGTTCTCCCTGTCCGGCCGGGGTTCCCGCTGGGGGACACGCCGCCTCCGAGCCCCCACGGTCTGGACACGGGGCGGACGCAGCTGGGCCTTCCCGCCCGCCCGGCCTCCACCTGGGTTCTTCCCAGCCGGGGGTCCCGGCCCCCGCAGTCAGCTGTTTGGCTGGAAAGTGAACCCTCGGGCCACAGGGGCTGCCGGGAGACACCCGTCCAGCTGGGGTGGAGTTGGGGTCTCCTGCCCCGTCCTTGGGGAGAAGGCCGGACAGCAGGGCTCGCGTCCCCTGAGAACTGGCCCGGGGCGGGGGGACCTGGACACGCGGAGCCGGTTCGGAGGTTAGAGCCCCCTCGCCCCGCCGGGAGCATCAGGGAGAAACGGGCCGGTGCTGACACCCGTCCCTGCAAAGCCCCAGGACGCGCCGGCCACGCTGGGCGGGAACGAGAACCGTTCGCGGGTCGGGGAGGAAGGCGCCGTCCCTCGGCCTGGCGCAGACCAGCCGTCTGATCTCATTTCAAAGTGACCGCTGGCTGCGCAGAGGACGAAGGACGAGGGACGAGGCTTCGCAGCTTATCCCTGAGCAGTTCGTTGCGCCACTTACCAGGTTGTCGGTTTAATTACCTCCGGCGCCGGGGAAGCAGCTCCTACCGATGGGAGGAAGCCGCTGGCCTCAACCGGTGCAGCTTCTCCGGGGGCGTCTGGGGCCCTCTGAGTCTGGGGGGCTCGTCCCCCAGCAGCCTGGCCTCCCTGTGCCCCCTCTCGCCCCTCCCTCCCTGGAACCTGCAGCTGACAGACACCCGTGAAAGGGGCGACCACACACCCCTCCCTCCCTGGCCCTGTGGTTGGGCCGGGGACCCCAGCGCGGGGCAGGTGCCCAGGCGGGAGAGGCCTCAGCCCCCAGCCCCCCCACCCGGCTTGGGGCTCGGGATGGCTGTGTGGGGGCTGCTCGGGGTTCTCAGAAGCCCCTCATCCTGGGTCTGTTGAGTCCCTGGCCAGGCGCTGCCTCTCCCACCTGCCCCGGTGTTGGGGGGCTGCAGGGACCCTCCCCCTCCCCCCAGGGCCACTCACGCAGGCGGTCCCAGCAGTGGAGGAAGCTTGGGGTCCCTGGCGATAGTGGCCCTGGGGGGCCTCGCAGGAGGGAAGGGGGCCGCCTTTCGCCGCCCGAGGTCGGGTCACCACCAGCCACTTAAACCAGGACGCGGGTTTATCATCGGATCAGTGAGAGGAGCCAGCCTGCTGGTAAGTTCCGTTAGATTCTGTTTGCGTGTGTCTTGGCCGTTTAAAACGTGGCCTTTGTTTTTTAAAAGAAGTGCTGGGCAGCCAGGCAGAGGGGAGGGTCGCAGGTGTGGGGACCCGAGTGTGAGCCCCCCGCCCTCCTTGGCCCTCACACTCGGGCAGAGAAGCCCTGGCCGGGCAGCGCCGTTGGCAGAACATGGACCTGCAGGCCACGGTCACAGGTTCGATCCCCGCTCAGGGCACAGGCAAGAAGTGGAACAGATCCGTGTTTCTCCCTCTGTTGCCCCCTTTCGTGCCTTTAGGCAAAAGCGTGGACACAGGACCAGCAGGTGCGGGGATAGGGGGCTTCCCTCAGCCCGTGGTGGTGGGCGCTTTCTGAGCCCAGGATGGTGGTCGGGTGGGCGACTGGAGCGCGTGTCACCGTGAATCAGGGAGACAGTGAAACGCAGGATTATTCCCTGTCCTCAGGGCACGGGGGCCTCCAGAGCCCCGTGACCTCCCTGCGCAGGGACGCGGAGACACGCAGCGCACCGCCGTCTGCCCCGCCCTGACCCTTGGGCAGAGCCCCTGGGACCTGAGACCTTGGGCGGCACCAGCGGGGACTCCTCTCCCTGAGGGAGACGCTGCTGGACCTCACGGCGGGGGCGCCGTCCCCAGAGGCTGCAGCAGGGTGGCCCCCGGTGGGTGGGGCTGCCCCTGGCTTGCCCAGGCCCCTTCGTGAGAAAGGGGAGAACCCGAAATTGTTGGCGCCCACAGTTCTGCCCCCTGAGGCCCTCTGCACGGGAGGGGCTGGGCGTCCGCCTCACGGAAGCCTGGCCGCCACCACCGAGGAGCCAGGCCGGCCCTGGGGCCCTGTCCTTGGACAGGCGAGGGTCCCACCATCGAGTGGGGGGCAGGAATCACAGCGGCCGGACCTGGATGGGATGGGCAGGAACTTTTTCCAGCCTCTCGCCCAGGGTGTCCTGGGATTTCCATGAAGTGCTGTTGTCCGGAGGCTCCAGGACAGTCCTGTGCGTGTGAGCGGCAGGATGGGGGCTCCTCAGCTTTGCCCTGGAGCCCCAAAACACTGCATGGGCAACGCGTGAGCAGGTGGGCATGGCCGTGTGCCGATAAAACTTTATTTATAAAAACAGGGAAGGGCCATGGGTCCTGGATGGCTGGCCCTTGTCTTAGAGCAACAGGGGAGGGGCCTGGCCCAGGTGAGATGCTGGGACAGGACGGTGTCCCGGGCCCCCAACCATTCTGACTCCAGAGCACCACACGGGAGTCTGTGTCCTTTCACCGGCTTTGTTGACGGACGCCGCCCCGTGGGCGCAGCCTCACGGTGCCACCGAGGATGCCTGAGGGTCCCTGGTCCCAGCCACGGGAGGTGGGGCTTCGCTTGCTCCTGGGGTCCGAGTGGGCGGCCGTGGGAGGCGGGGCAGGGCGCGGGCTGCCAGCCGCCCTGGGAGCTCACGGGGCAGTTCTGCAGGGGGCAGGGGCTCCAGCACATGCAGACGCGGCCACCAAGGCGGCTGCACAGGGAACTGTGGAAAAGGCACGTGATTTGGAGCCGGGCGCTGGGGCGGAGCTGCCTGGCTGGGAAGGCGTCCTGCCCGCCCGCCCGGCCGCAGTCCAGGGAAGGCCGAGCCCGCGATGGCGCCGGCCCAGCTCGGCCCCCAGGCCTCCCGGACAGGGTGGGTGAGGAGGCCGGGCCGGGGGTCAGTGCCGGCCGTGCTTCACCCAGTTCCTGATGGCCCACTTCTGCCCCGAGCACCCCTGCATCACCAGCCGGAGCCCGAAGTTGGCGTCCTTGGACATCTCCACCTCCAGGCACCTGCCGGTGTCCCGGCTCACGATGGGGCCGCCCTGCGAGGGAGACGCAGTCAGCTCGTGCCTGGGCCTCCCGGGAGCGGGGACGCAAGCCCCGTGGGGTCGGCCACTCAGCCACCTGGATGGGGCCCCGCCCGTCCCCCTGTCCCTCTGTCCCCCCAACAACCATCCGCCCTCCTGCCCAGCTCCCGGGTCTGGGGAGGCACATTTCCCCAGGGCTCCTCGGACCCCGCCCGTCAGATCTGCCCTCGGGCACCTCTGAACCCTGAGGACCTGACCCACCAAGGACCCAGGCCCATGGCTGTGAAGCTCTGCCCTGGCCTGGGGACCTCCGGCCCCTGCGGGCTCACAATGCAGCCACCGCTGCGACCGGAGCCCCAGACAGGGCCAGGGGTCCGTTGTGGTCTGTGCAGCTGCATATGGGGCAGGGAGTGGCGGGGCTGCCCCCCTTCTTGGACACGGGATCCCCGCTGCACACATGTCCGTGTGCTGTTCACACCCCATGGTCCCCGATGGGACAGTGTGAGGAGTGGGCTGAGCTCCAGGAAGCGGGTGGTGGACGGGGAGCCCATAGTCTGACTCCCAGTCCAGAGGCCTTTGAACGGTCAGCCCATACATCTGTTCTCGGGGCTCCGCATTTGAACCCTGAAGTCACCAAAGGGCCAGGAGGACCCACCACCCGCCCCCACCCTGTGGCCCGCAGCAGGGCGAGGGCTCCCTGGCCACAGTCACCCACCCCGGCCCCTAACTGCCCCTCATCGGGAGGCGGGAGGAGGGTGCGAGGTCCCCACCCAGCTTGACGCAGCAGCTGCAGGGGCGTGTCCTGGCTTTGACCCCCAAATCCACCCTGGGCTCCCCGCCCCGCCGACCTGGGTGAAGTCCCACAGCCGCTGCGTGGGCCGGGCCACGTCCTCGCACTTCTTCAGGGCCGGCGTGCGGGCCCTGCCGTCGTCCACCAGGCACTTGGAGTCGGGCAGGAAGGCGGTGGAGCCCAGGGGTCCCAGCTGCAGCAGCCCCTCCGTGCTGTAGCGCACGAGCTGGGGAGAAGCCCCCAGAGCCGGTGACCCGGAGCCCCAGAGCCCCGACGCCAGAGCATGGCACTGCCTCCTGGGCCCGTCGGTCCCCAGGGGAGACACCACCCAGGGGAAGCCCTGCTCCTGGCCCAGCAGGGCCGCCACCGCCGCAGCCTTGCCCACAACAAAGCTGGGAGCCACACGGGTGGGACCTGGGGCCCGGCCTCCTGCCAGGAGGGTCTCCCGTGCACACCCAGGTCACCCCATCGGCCCTTGAACCACAAGGTGAACTCAGAGGGCGGCTCCAAGGTCACACCTGCTACCTTGCAACCTGCACACAGCAAAGCCCTGCCCTGCGGACCCTGCAGGCATCCCACCACCCCTCTGCCAGCGGGAGGCCTGACAGGTGGGTGGCCAGCGCCCCTCCATGGTGGTGCTCCCACATGCTGGGTCTGCACCGAGGTGAACGCTGCGCCCACACTGTGCTGTCACCGCGCGGCTGCCCTGGGACAGGAGAACTGGGGCACGAAGGGCAAGCGATCCACCTGAAGGCCTTGCCCTACTCGTACACGTGTGTGTGCACGTCTGTGAGCCTGTCTGCACATGTGTGTCCTCTGGGGACCCCACACTGCACGGCCGCAGGTGCCCGCCTCATAGCCCCGGTGGCATCAGGGCGCCCAGAGACTGTCCCCCGCCCCAGCGCTGGGCCGCCGCGCCTACCTGGGACGACATCCCGTGGCAGGGGTAGAGGATCGCCCGGTCATCGTCCTCTGCCCCCTGGTCCAGGCAGTAGCCGCTGGCCTTGCTGTTTCTCACCTGCAGCCAGAAACCACGGGAGAAACCCGCAGCGGTGGGCAGACGGGCAGGGGGGCTCCGGAGGCCACCTGGGCCCTGACGGGCAGGGGGGCCCGCGCTGCAGGCAGCTGCCCCAGGAAAAGTGGAGACCCAGCCACCCAGCGGCGCCGGGAGGAGGGTGACGCGCTCCAGCAGGCAGGCTCGCTGGGGAGGCACTGCCGGGCTCCTCAGCAGGGGACCTGCTTGTCACTGGGGACACAGACGGATGTGCCTCCCGAGCAAGGACGGACCTGGCCACCCCGGCACAGGGGGACTCGCTGACAGAAAGGTGCCCGTGCCTGGTGCCCGGTGCCGCCGGAGCCAGGAACACGCACACCTGTGCGGGACACGGGCTCACGCGGGAAGCCCGCCTGACCCCAGGGGCCCTCTGGGCGGAGGCGGTACCTCTCCGTACGTGAGGGTGTTGTTGTAGGTCCTCATCTCGGGGTACACGTTCTCTAGGTACCACTTGAAGCTGCGGCATTTCAGCCGCTGGCGCAGGGCCCGCCGCTCGGACACGTCCCCAAAGTCCACCCCTGGGTTCTGTCAGGCGGGAAGGGAGGCAAGGAAGGGTGTGGGTGTGGGTCCTTGGGACGGGGAACCGGGGGCCTCCTCCCGGGACAGCCCCACCCTCAGGACTTCGAGGTGCTGGGCTCCCCTTGTCTGGGGGCAGCCTGCAGCCCTCCCGGGATGCTGGAAGGCCCAGGGCATCTCTGCCCAACGGGAGCACCTGGCCGTGTGCAGACCTGGCTTCCGCGCCCGCACTGGCCCCGGGCCCTCCTGGACCTCTGAGCCCCTTGGAACGTCCTGCCTCGTTTGCGTGGGACCCGGGCCAGGCCAGGGCGTCCACGCTGCCCCGCAGCCAGTGGCAGACTTTGGGGAATAGGGCATCGCCCTGATACGAACATGCGTGTGCACGGTGCACACACGGGCACACTCACATGCTTACCCAAGCCCCCACCTCTCCACGCTCTGCCCCAGCGCAGGCCCCACCTCCTACCAGCAGCAGCGACACCTCGCCCAGCCTCCAGCCCCCTCTCCCCACGCGTGGGGTGGGCAGACGGGGCTGCAGGACACGGGCCTCGGAGAGGAAGCCTGTCTTCCCACGGCGGGCAGGGCCCTGCGGGGGGCCTGGCACTCTGACTGCCCCTTGTTGGGTGAACATCCCCACAGGAGCGGCCGACCCCTCGTGTCTGGGCCCCTCTCCGCTGGGTGGGACCCGCAGCCGTGCTCAGAGTGCCCCCTAGTTGTCCCTTGCGCTGTCACTTTGCCGTGGCCCCAACACTGAACTCACGGGAAAGGCCCCAGGGTAGAAGGAGCCGCTGTGGCCAGCGAGGGGCCAGCGTCACCCCTGTCACCCCCGCCACAGCGGCTCTGCTGACGGGTGAGGCCCCACGCAGCCACGCGGGAGCTTCCGCGGGAGCCTCACTGCCCAGCACGACGGCTGAGACCAGGGCAGTGGCCGGAGGAGGTTACGTTCGGGACACTGGGCTGTCCACCGCCCCGCCCCTCGTGGTCTGGAGGACGACCGGGGCTGGCCCAGGTGCCTGGTGCCTCCGCGCCCCTCCCGCCTGCCCGGCCGGCTTACGGTCATGGGGATGTTCCAGGCCATGTACACGTGGGACTTGAAGCCGTCCATCCACACCTCGGCCGCCCGCAGGGCGTTGCGCTTGGCGTAGTAATCGATGTCGCTGTTGTAGGGCTTCCTGGTGCGCTCGATGTGCGCCACGCGGGAGCAGGGCAGCACCTCCATGCTGCCTCCGCACTGCCACACCTGCGAGGCACCGGGCGGTCGGCGGCCTTCTGCGCCCCAGCCCGTCCCGCTGCTCCCCTGCTGCCCCCGCTCCACCACCACCACTCCCAGGCCCCAGGACGCACCTGCCCGGGGCACCTGGAGGCCTGGCCCCGGGGGGGCTTGTCCGGGGGACCACGGCCAAGGAGAAGCCGCCCGTCCACCGAAGCCTGGACAAAACTGCCTGCTTTGCTGCCGGATTCCAAACTCCACATCTCTTCCGTGTTACAGCACGCACATTGGAGGGACGTGTCGCCCAAGCATGTTCCACCCACCCCAACATGTCATCATTTTTTCACCCCTGCGTCCCCACCCCGCCCCACTCAGAGACCCCGAGACCGGGCATCCCTGGATCGGCGGCTGCTCTGTGAGGAGCAGCTCCTGGCACAAGAGTGGGTGCTGTTGCCTCAGGGTATTTCTAGCGGAGACGCTGGAGCCACGTGAATCCAGCCACAAAAATCACAAAGCCCTGATTTTCCGTCTGATCTGGGTGCCCATTCGATACCAGTCTGGCCAGTGAGGTGCAATCGGAAGCATCAAGGTGGGGCTGTGGGAAAAGCTGTGGCTTATCCTAAAGGGAACAGGCTCAGCTGGCAGGGCCCTTTGCCCCTTTTCCCTTCTTTCTGCTGGGATTGCGGCTGTGAGGTCTGGAGGAGTGGCAGCCGCTTTGTGACCTTGAGGCAACAACCACAGGCTCAAGATCTATGCAGTAAGCACGGCCGATGGAAAGTGACAAAGTTGCCGTATCATCCAAGTGCTTCCCGAGACACCCAACTATCTGCTCAAGCCTCAGGAGTGGGGTTTTCTGCTGTTACATTCACACTGACAAAGCTGAACCAGGAGGTGTCCGTGGAATGAACAGAAACCCCCACAACCCTATGCCAGGGCACGTGGCGGATTTATCTTGTTCTCACTGTGGCTGGAATTGAGACCTGGGGCACAGAGAGGTTCGGAAACACGCCCAGGGTCACACAGCTGGATCACGCTGGGGCAGGGAGTCGGAGCCAGTGCACGAAGCCCCGAAGTTGCAGCTTCACCGGGGCTGTGGGGGCGGCAGGGGGCAGAGTCACGAGATCTAAGTGTGACTGTCACACCCACCTTGTGTCTCCATCATTAATGACCTCAAGCAATTCGGTTAATTGCCACCCAAACAGAAACAGCCTGCACGATGGGGGAAGGGCGTCTGCAGCCTCCGCTCAGGGGAGGAGCCGGACCCAGGCCTTGAGGTCAGTCCGACAGGCCTCATCCCCGCAGAGCTGGACGGTGGGATTTCAGAGCACAGCCGTCCTGCCCTGGCAAATGGGACCTCCCGGGTCCATGCCCGGCTTCCGCCCCGTCAGGAGGGTCCGCGTAGGCTGCCGCCCCTGCTGGCCTGGCCAGGCCTGAGTGCGAGGCCACTGGGCCCCGCTGGCCACGGGAAGCGTGTGGCTTCAGGATCACACAGCCGGCAACGTGGCCCTGAACGTCTTTCCCATAGATGCTCTCGGAACTTACTCAGAAGCAGGACGTTTTTCTGGGGTCCCTGCTATTCTGCAGCCTCAGAGGGGCAGGAAGGTGGGCGCAGCTTTGCCCTCGTGCCCACGGCTTTCCTGACTCTGAGCAACTTGAATTTCCCGCCCAGCCTCCCCGGAACCCCTCGCGGCCCCGGAGTAACAGCCTCCGCTGCCCGCAGCCAGGACAGCCGCTCCCAGCCCTTCCCTCCAGCACCAGTTCGCAGTCCTGGGGTCCAGGCCTCCCCCCGCCTGACGGCATCAGAAATTCAGGGGCTTCTCCGCTGGGGTGCGGGCCCCTGGGGTGGCCCTGCAGGGGTGACGGGCGTCTTTGGGACGGAACACCCTCTCTTCTCCATGGCAGCCGCCTCCCCAAACCTGGATAATGATGAAACCTGGATTTTGCAACAGCTGGTCAGGGCTGCAGCCCCCCCGGGCTAGGACAGCAGTGAGGCCGGGTCTCAGGCCTGGGGGGCCACGGGGAGAAACGGCCGCTGGGCAAACTGAGGGAGCCCTGCAGCTGGCGGGCTCGTCCCGTCACCCCGACACGGCGCCCTGGTCCGGCGTCCAAAGGACAGGTGGCCCAAACGTCCTCGGGTTTCCCGCCCAGGTCAGACGCGGGCCTCACGCTGCCTCAGCCCACTTGGCCGGCAGGAGTACGTAGATCTCATCGGTGCAAACCCAGGAGGCCCCCAACTGCCACGTGCTCTTGGGAGCACGACATCTCCCGCGTGAGCAAAAACCAGGGCTCCCACTCACTCTGGAGAAAACGGCACCACTTCCAGGGGTCTCCCATCGAACCCAGTTTTAAAGACGCTGATCCGCCCCCGGCCCATGGTGAAGCAACGCCTCCCCCGTCTGCAGGGCAGTTGGGCTGCGTTTGGCTTTGGAAAGGGAAGTCCCGTCTCCCGGGCTCGGGGGCTCAGCTCGTCAGCTTTTGGCGAGAGCACGTTCCTTCCCGGAGCCACGAGGCGGCACGCGCACCCGCTAGGGACACAGCAGCTCCGGGTCCGGCTCCCCGAGCCAAACGCTCGGCGTCTCCTGAGCTGGGCGCTTCGAACACCGCAAACCAACGGGAAGGAGGAGTCGTCCGGAGGGTGGCCCCCGGCCAGCAGGCCCTCGTGACCCTCACGCCCGCAGGGGGATCGGGGGAGCCGGTGTCTGCTGACAGTTGGGACGGGGGTGTGACGGCTCCCGCCCTCCACCCCCCAGCACCCCGACCCCACTGTCACCACTGCGCCCTCAGCTCACCGGGTGTCCCTCGCTCAGCACCCCCAGAGCCAGGGCTCCCATCAAGCGGCTTTTCACCCCAAGAACCCCCGGGCTCAGTTCTTGTAGGGAGTCCGCTCCGCACCCCTCCTCGCCCGGGCTCTCCCTGCTGGGTTTCGTCTCGACCCTCATTAACCTGGTGGACTCCATGGATTTGTTTTCCCCTAACTGGCTCCAGGGCTTCCCTCATTAGGGGATAACCAGTTGGCATTTTCACAATCACGGAAATGACACTGGCCCCGAGACCACAGAATTATTCCTCTAATTGGGCTGCGCGGATCAGAAGGGCTGTGTGGGCGTCTGTGTTAACGACACAACAGAAGCAGCAGTGGCTTCGAGATCAGTGTGTGTGGGGGCAGGACCCTGGGAAGGAGAGCAGGACACACGGCAGGGAGAGGAGGCCCGGCTGCACCCTTGGGGATGCCAGTTGGGTGGGGGCAGCAGAGAGGTGGGTGGGTGGCTCTGGGGCCAGGAAGGGCATGGACCTCGTTTCTAAGCTCCCTGGGAACACCCAGCCCCTCAGGACAGAGCTGGCTGGTCCCCTTGGCTGGAGTTCAAGGTCCAACAGGCCTTTTGACTATAAGCACATACCAGGGTCCCCTGGTGCACTGACACAGCTGTCCCGATTTATATCCACATTCTTGCTGCCAATTTCCACACCGATTCCATACCTGTGGCTGCACCTGCACCTGCGGCTACACCTGCGCCTGCACCTGCACCTGCACCTGAAACTACACCTGCGCCTGTGCCAGCTTCACCGCCATCAGCCGACTTCTCCAGGGGTCTGAAAGGCCAGACTCTGTGACCATGGGGAGGTCCCTGGACATGGTCTCCACTTCGCAAAGTGGAGTCTAGGCCTGAGGCTGGACAGAGGAAAATCAGCATTTGGGAGAATCTGCCAGATTTGCCTCCGAACTCCACGTCTAACAAGTGTACACGAGGGTTGATTCTAAACCCGTGATTTAAAATTGGACCATGGGAGAGAATTAAATATAGCAGCCAATAAGTCCAATTGCTTCCAAGGACCTGAGATTTAGCATCAGTTTCATTCATCAGATAGATGAGAATTTTTTATGCACTTGGGGGAATTTCTGCTATGATACCAGGCAATGAAAATGCTTGAAAAGAAAATACATTACATTTACAAGCATCGTTTTAAAAGGTTCAAGGGAATTTAACTACAGGCAGAAATGGAACTGATTGTTTAATAGCACTTAATCTGTTCAATCCAAGTTAATCAAACATTCAGCACAGAAAAGCGGGGGGAGTAAGTGTTAGTCTATTAGATTTATGGCCACAATACCACGACCTCTCGTTTTAACCTCAAAGCTGAAAGCAAATAGGATTTGAAATGCGCCACTTTGATGCACTATATAGAGATGCTTTAGAACTTGCCTTACTTCTTTCTATAAATAAAGACCTGCAGGCAAAAATCAAAACCGAAAAAAAAGAGAAAGAGCCCTTGGCCCACCCACCGCAAACGGACAAGTCGGTGCCTCACCCACCGACTTGGGTCCACGAGGGAAATGCCGTCTGCCCTCACATCCCGCAAGCACAGCCCTGGTGCCCGTGTCCCTTGAGGACTCCCCGTGTGGGGTCCCACGGGCCGGACAGACAGCTCAGGACCCCGGCAGCCCGCACCCCGCCTGCCCCCCACGAGGCCACTTACCCGCATGCCCAACTCGATGTTCTCCCCTCCGTACACCTCCATGCCGGGGTCCAGGAGGCCGATGTCCCCAAAATACTCCCGGTCCACCACGAATGAGCAGCCAATCATGGCTGGGGTCCTGGCGGGAGGCAGACGGCGGTCTGAGCAGACAGGGTCTGCCAGACGCGCACACCCTGGCCCACGCCGGGGGCCCCACGCCAGCTCCGCCCGGCCCTCACGCCTCCTCTCTGGGCTGCTGGGCCCCTGGGACCACTGTTCCCCCTGCCACCAGGATTCAGGCAGGGCCGCCCAGCCCGGTCTTCACGCCAACCTGAGCGCCCAGCACACAGACCGGCGCAGGGGCTCGTTCAAGTCTGGAGGTCAGTCCAGGGCAGCCTGGTGCAGGGGCTCGCGGAGCCAGGCCCTGACCAGGTGCCAGGCTGCCCTGGGCCTCCCCTCCCACCCCGTGGCCTGGCCCCCGGGGCCTCAGGGGTCAGGGCTGCGTCGGCCGCCCGGAGCTGCAGGTCCTGGCTGCTGCCCCACGCGGTGCACACGTGCCCGGGCCCTCCAGCCAACACCCGTGTGGCTGTGCTGCACGCTGCAACCGGACTGTCGTTCTCCGTGACGCCACTCATGTCCCGGAACTAAAACGTGAGCCAATCTCGCTCTGTCCTGAGCAGCCATCCCTGCGAAGTCGTGAGACGCTGAGCTGGCTGCGTTTTTCTCTAAAAGGCACGGAAATCCCATCCGTGTTCGGTGTGGCCCCGGGGAGCGGCCTCACCGCGCAGGGAAGGCGACCCTGGACCTGTGGGGGGCAGGATGGGACCCGCAGGAAGTCCCTCCGTCCACCACCCACTTAGCCCTCAACAAAGGAAGGAAAGAGAAGGGAAACCTCTCCCTCCGGCAAGAAATACGCTGTGTTGTGGGCCGGCGGAGCCTTCCAAGCTTTTGATGCAAGATTATGCCTCAGAACAAAGACATTCCCCCGGAGGCCGGGTCTCTCCTGAGCTGTAAGAGGACCAGCTCCGTCTCCCACGTCCCCCGCGGTCCCCGAAGGTCCCACGAGGCCGGGAGCCGCTGCAACGCGGAGGGGCAGGCCGGGGACCCTGCAGTTCCAGGAAAATTAAATCCCCTGCAGGGACATCAGCAGAGAGAAACGGCCTCCACCGCAAGCTGACAGAAGCGCTTCTAGTCCCGGCTGCCGGGACGTCAGCAGTAAGTGCCGGTCGGTTTCCAAGACAGCAGACGCTAAAAAGCCGTTGTCCCTCCGTTTGTGCGAAGCCCCAGCTTGTTCCGTGGCCGGATCTCGGCCGCCAGCGACGGGTCTCGGGGTTGGAATGCGGACTTGGACATCACAGGCCACCAGTGAGCCCAGGTTTGTCCCCCGTCCTCTTAGCAACTCAAGGAACAGCCTCGGGGGTCCAACCGCCCAAGGCCCTGCCAAGTCCGTTATGGCTGTAATGGGTCCCCCCTGCTCCGAGTTCCATCCAAGTAAACTTCAACCCCTAAAGGCGACGGTGGCGGCTCAGCTGGCGCTGAGTTTCTTTGTAGGAGAAATTCTGCTGCCACGAAAGGAAGAATTCCTGCGGGGCTGATGCGCAGCGTGTTCACCGCCCAGGGCCCCGCCCGGGCTCCCGCCTTGAGGAGGCTCACCCGGTGTCGGGACAGGCAGAACTCACCGGCCTGGGGGCCACCCTCGGGGGCGGTGCACCCCTCTCGACGGGGGTCCCCCGAGGCCAACGCTGGCAGGTAGGGCGCCAGGGACCCTGAGGGTCTCCCAGGGGGTCAGCAACGAGGGGACGGGCTGCCAACCGCAGCCGCCGAGTCTGCGAGGGTACAGAGGACGCGGACGCAGCCGTGTCCAAAGGCCGACAGGCAAGCGTGTGGCCCACGTCACGGGGGCGGGAGGGTGGCCGCTCAGACGGGGACCACGTCCCAGCTCCAGCCTCCCTGCCTCGTGGGGACCCCGACCTCCCCGTTTCTCGGAAGGTGCTGGATTTGTGTATTTTTATCATAAACGTTTTCCCAGTTTCATGCCTGGGAAGCAGCTCAAAATCAGCGCTTTGCAGGGCAGCCTGGGGGGTCTGACGAGGGACCGCGCTGCACCTGCAGGTCCCCCGGCGGGTGGGTCGTGTGACCTCTGCTCTCCCGGGGTCCTGGCGCCCGCGGGCCACCCCTCGCGGCCCTGTCTCTCTGTCTCCCTGTCCATCTGTCCCCTTTCCGTCTCCCTGTCTGTCTCCCTGTCCATCTGTCCCCTTTCCGTCTCCCTGTCTGTCTCCCTGTCCATCTGTCCCCTTTCCGTCTCCCTCTCTGTCTCCCTGTCCATCTGTCCCCTTTCCGTCTGTCTGTCTCCCTGTCCATCTGTCCCCCTTTCCGTCTCCCTGCCTCTCTGTCTCCATGTCCATCTGTCCCCTTTCCGTCTCCCTGCCTCTCTGTCTCCATGTCCATCTGTCCCCTTTCCGTCTCTCTGTCTCCCTGTCCATCTGTCCCCCTTTCCGTCTCCCTGTCTGTCTCCCTGTCCATCTGTCCCCTTTCCGTCTCCCTGTCTGTCTCCCTGTCCATCTGTCCCCTTTCTGTCTCCCTGTCTCTCTGTCTCCCTGTCCATCTGTCCCCTTTCCGTCTCTCTCTGTCTCTGCCTCCATTTCTCTGTCTCTGTGTCTGTCTCTCTGGCCCCCTCTGCTCGCTGCCACTCTTCTCTTGCGTCTCCTGGTCCCCCTGTCCTGACTCTGTCTGTCTTCCTCGTCATCTCTCTTCTCCCATCACTTTCCCTCCTGGTGCCAACCCGCTGTCCCCCCTCCGTCTCTGTTCCTCTGTGTCCCTCCCCTGGCTCCTTCCCTCTGTCTGCCTGTCCTCCGCTCCCCACCTGACCGTGTCATCACCCAGGTCACACTGGCCGGTTCCCCGTCCGCCTTCACCACGTCCCCCGTGAACGGGTGTCCGCGTCCGGCCGGGCCAGGCTTTCTGCAGGGAGCCCCCCACCCGCCCCGCCGCCCCCCGCTGCCCCACCGGCCCGCGGCCCTGGGGGGCTCACCTGATGGGCGCGGCCTCGTCCCCGAGGTCCAGCCAGTCCTGGGGCGGCACGATGTACATGCACCAGAGCCCCCAGGTGTAGCCGTGGGCGGCGCTGGCGTACTGCTGCACCTCGAACGTGTCGAACTTGATGTTGTCGATGGCGGGCAGCACGATGCGCCGGCGGTCCTCCCGGATCCTCGCCAGGGCGGGCTCGGCCCTGTGGGGGAGGCCGCACCTCAGAGGGGCCGGGCCGGGCGGCCGCACTGCGTCTGCGGCCGGGTGGACACAGGGTCCCGGGGCCTCCCGCTGGGAGCCGCTGCCTTCGGATCGAAAGCCCCAGCCCGTGGCCTCCCTGAGGGGCTGTCCCTGCTCCAGCTGCTGAGAAGGTGGCGGACGGGCGCCAGCCGACCCACTGGGCCGCGGGCAGGGCTGCGGTGAGGGCGGGTCTGGGGTGCAGCTCCGGCAGGCGGCTTGCCGGGGACCGTCCCCCCGAACCCGCTGTTTGCCGGCCTTCCAGCCACGAGGGCAGGATGAACTCTTCCCCGTTCGCAGCCGAGCTGAAGGCTCTGGGGCCGGAGGTCTGCCTGCAGGCGGGGGCTCGGGGAGGCAGGCGGGGGCTGGGGCCCCTGCAGGCGGACACCTGGACCCATGCTCTCCGGACCCGCCCGCCGCCCCGGGAGTTCAGGCGCCATCAGAGGGACGGAAGGACCAGCACCCGCCCGTGGTGCCCAGGGCCGTGAGCAGGGACCCTGCGGGTGGACCCAGGAGAAAACCGGGGGTGGGGAGGCTGACAGAGGTCGTGGAAAGCAGGGCCGTCTCAGGGGTGACCGAAGAGAGAAACGGAGCCAGAGGGGACCGCACGGTGGTCCGGCACACGCTGGGACGAGCCGGCCGGGCCCGCAGAGGGAGCTCGTGGTCCTGGGGAGCCTGGGGTCCCCGGGAGCAGCAGGACGTGCTGAGTGCCTGCCCTCCCCCCATTGAAAGCCGACTGGGCCCCTGGGTGGCAGGAGTCGGAGAAGACCAGGTCTCCCCCACAGTGTCCCATGAGAAACTGCTACCAACGTGTGCCCAGCGGCTCTGACCAGGGCCCCGCGGCCCAGATGGTGCCCAGCAGCTGCCCGCACTTGTGCCTATTTCCCTGCCCTGTCCCCAGCTGTCACCGGCTGGAAGGACTCACCCATCTCATTCCTTCAGGGATAACGTGGGGGCACAGCTCAGTCCTCACACGCAGGCACCCTGAGGCCTGGCTCCTGCAGACGCGAAGACCTGAGCGGCTGGTGCCCCCACCCTGCACCCCCCCTTACCAGCCGGTGCTGAACTCCACGTGGGCATCGAAGAAGCCGACCACGGGGGCAGCGGCCACCTTCCAGCCCTGCAGCCGCGCCCGGATCAAGCCCTCACGCCTGCTGTTCCGGACGATCTTCACCAGCCCCGGGTACCTCTTGTTGACGTACTGGTCCAGGTTGAACTTGAGCTCCACTGTGGGGGTGCACAGAGACGTCTTAGCACCTCGACCTCCCGGGAGGGTTCCGAGGAGACGAGGCCCAGGTTTGGGGCACTGTGCGCCCCGTTCCACGTTCCCCAGGCGTGGGAGGGTCCCGCAGGGGCTGGACATGATGCACGTTGCTGGGGGAGCACCCGGGGACGGACTCTCCCCACGAAGCGGGCCGCGGGGGACAGACAGAGCCAGAGGCAAACAGAGCTGGTTCGGGCCGAGGCCAGCGCCGCGGAGGCAGGAGAAACGGGCTTGAACCGGGACATGGTCCCTCGGGAAGAAGGACGTTCTGCCGCCGGCTACAGCGTGGGGGCGCCTGGAACATGGCGCCCAGGGACAGAAGCTGCACCCCAAAGGGCAAACACGACCTGATTCCTCTTGCGTGCAGGACCCGGAGAGGTCGGGTGCACAGACAGAGCCTGGGGGTGCAGGGGGGTACGGTTAGCGTCTGACGGACCAGAGCTGCACTTTGGGAAGACGGAACAGAAGCTCTGGGCGGCGGCGGCCCTGCCCCCGGACTGCAGACTCTGCCCCGACCCCAGCACACCCCTCGCGGGGCACCGCGCTGGCCGCTCACCGTTGTCACTGCTGTCGTCCACCAGGATGACCTCCTTGAGGAGCCGGGGCGGCGTGTGGTTGACCACGCTGTGCACGGAGCGCAGGATGACCGACAGCGCCTCGTTGACGAAGATGAAGACCACGGAGATCTGGGGCAGGTCCTCCGAGTAGCTCATCTGCCGGCACCTGGGGCGCGGCGGGGGCGCAGCGTCAGCGCCCGGCGGGCCAGTTGTAAACCCCACAGACAGGAAACGGCTGAGCCCAGGGAGGGGGTGCGGTGCCCCCGGCCGCAGAACCGCACCCGTCCGTGCTCCCAGCCCAGCCACCGTCTCCCCATCGAAAGGTGTTTGCCGCCCGTCTGGACCACCCGGCTCTCCCCCGGCGGCCCGGGGAGGCACAGACGGGGTGAAACGGCGCAGGGATCACCTGGGGCCCAGCAGGCGGGGCTGAGTCTGCACCCGGGACGGGCGTGCCCACCGGTCCTGCTCGCGCCAGGCACAGCCCACCAGGTGATGGGCTGCCCGGGTGGCAGAGGCAACTAGCAAGGAGGCCGCCGGACGGGCTGACGTCTGCAAGGGCAGCCTCCCTGTTAAGAACCCGAAGTCCAAACTTCGGCCAAAGCGAAGAACTGGGAGGAGAGGAAGCTCCTGGCTGGAGCCCCAGCGTGACCTACAGGGGCTGCCCGTCTGTCACCGTCCCTCTAACGGGGGCGCAGGTCTCCGCCCAGCGATCTCATCCCTCAGAGGGACGCGGCTGACATCTCCCCTCTACTTGTCCGTCGTGGGGAAGTGGCAACGCACGGTGTCCACACATGCCGCCCACACACAGCGGGGTCCGCGCACACCAGGTCGGAGCCGTGGAGAACGGAGGGGATTTACAGCCCCGCAGGGCACAGGCCGCAGCCACCAGGCCCTGAGGCCACCTCTGCGGTCCCAGGGGGACAGTGCGGCGGGCAGAGCCCGGCTGGCCTCCCAGGAAATGGGGCCACAACCGTGAGGCGGGTGGAAATTGACGGGGCCGCCCTTTGCGCCCCCGGAGCCATAACAGGACGAGGGGATGGAGCGCCGGGTCCCGGAAGCCGCAAGCTTTGCCTAGAGGGTGGGCACACGTCCGTTTCCTGCCGAGGACTCAGGTCCGGGGCTCCGCGGGGCCGGGAGGCTGCGTCCTCTGTCTGGGGGTCAAGCCCAGGGTTGAGCCCGTGTTTCCGGGAGCAGCTGCAAGAGGTTCTCCGAAGCGTGTCGGTGGGACGGGTCGGCCTCCAACAGCCTCGCAGAGGCCTTCCCAGGGGTGGTTCTGCCTGGTGTGTGACGTGGTCGCGCCTCCCGGGATGGCGGGGTGACAGGGGCCACAGCGCTGCCCGGCCTTCCTGCTGGCTGGGCGGCTGAGGGCCTGAGGGAAGGTCCCGGGGGGCTGGAAGGCCCAGCGGCCCCCACAGAACCTGCATTCCCAAGACTGAGTCTGTCTGCCCGCCCCTCCAGCCTCCAGCAGCCCCGGAGCCCAGGGCAGGACAAGCCACCGCTGCCCGTTCCAGAGGGAGAGCCGGTGGGAGGCTGGTGGCCCCGGTGACCGTCCCTGGGGAGACCACAGACCACACACTGGGGCTCAGGACCTTCCCCTGTTCGGGGACAAGCCACATGACACGCCGGCTGCCATGCCGACCCAAGCGTTCCCTGCTCGCTGTCCCGGGCACCTGCCCGGCTCCCCGGCCCGACCCCGGGGGCAGAGCAGCTCCAGGCCGGCAGCCGGGACCGTCCTCCCGCCCAGTGTCCACTCGGTCTGCGCTTGCGTGAGGTGGCAGCTGAGCTGTTCACGGCCGGGACAACGAATACAAAGGCTTTGGGGACCCAGGACAACGGGGACCACGCGGTGCTGGAATGCGGGGTGGAGGCTCCGATGAGGCTGTTCGCTTTTATGATCCTGTTTAATGTGGGTTTGCCCGTGTTCCCTTCATGATCCCCTGGGCCAGGCCCCCTAATCAAGATCTAGGTTACGTGCTCTGTGGCTCATTCACGTTGCTGCTTAATTAGAAAGCTGGCTGCCCCCGGAGAACGGGAAACCAGCTCTGCGTTGATGGGAGACGCAGGGAGCACTTTGCACAGCCAGGGGGCGGGCAGGGACATTCACACAGGCACGGGGCACACATGCACACAGATGCACACACACATGCAAACACATGTGTGCACATGTGCACACGTGCACGCACATGCACACACATGGATACGTGCAGGCACACACATGCACATGGACACCACACAGGCATGGCCCATGCAGACACAAGTACTAATGTACGTGTGCAGGCACATGCATGCACATGTGCACATGCCCACAGGTGCAGGCACATGCAAGTACATGGACACAGACACACACATGCACAGGAACGGCCATACATACACACCATGCACGTGCTCCCTGACGTCCAGCAGGGCCGTTTCTGATTGGTAGACAGGCCTGAGGGTTTAGGCCACGTAGGCAACCCAAGTCTGAACGTTTCAGGTGAGCAGGGGCTGGGCTTCCTTCGCGCAGGTTTTCCTGGGACGGCCCTGAGGGACGCGCCCCTCCCCCGGCTGCTCTGTTTCCCCCGCGGGCCGGCAGACTGCCCAGGTCCCAGCTCCGCACCCAGGCACCTCGCTTGGTTCTCAGTCCAGAGAACTGGCCTTTCCTGCCTCAGTTTCCCATCTGTAAAACGGGACACTATCTGGCCTTACAGCCTCTCTCTGGAGGCTGAGTCACCACCTGGCCTGCAGGTAGCACCTGCACCTTAAGTAATACGTGAGCCCCAAGGAGAGCGTGTGGGCCCCTGCCCGGGTCTGTCCCTTCCCGGGACCGCGGCCATGTCCTAAGCAATGCGCTCGCCGGGCTGTCCCTGCATGTGATGACCCCTGAGTGTGCAGGGAACCTGGGCTGAGCCCCAACCCAGCCTGGCAAGGTTGACAGGGGCTTGGCAAGGCCTTGTTCCATGGTGTGTGCATGTGTGTGTGTGTACATGTGCACACATATACAGGGACACACATGTACATGAGCATGTGTGTGCATTCAGGCACATGTCTGTGTGCTGAGGGAGTCCTGAGCATGTCACTGGCACCTTGTTTCTTTTGGGGAAAGAAACAGGACGCAAACAAACACAAACACGTAAAACCCGCGCTCTAGCTCAGGGCGGCAGCGTGGTGCCCGCTCACGTCCGGGCGCTGGGAACCAGCTTCCCACCTGTCAGTGAAGGCGCCTCTCGAAAGCCAGCTCACGCGCGTTTGCCCGGGAGCCGGCGCGACACTCACCTCTTAGGCCTGTAGTCGGGGATGGTCCTGTCCAGGGAGATGCGGTCGCTGAGCTGGGCGTTGTAGCCGTACTCCTCGTAGCTGCCCGCCGCCTCCTGGCCGTCGCCCCACAGGGTGGCCGCCACGCCGCCTTGGCCCAGGCCCCCCGGGCCCTCCACCAGACCCATGGGCTTGGCGAGGCCTGGCGGGAGCAGGGAAGAGGGGGTCAGGCAGGTCCCAGGCCGTGCGGTCCCTCCGCCAGCCGGCCCGTCTCCCAGGCACGGACTCTGCGAGTGCTGCACACGCACAGGATTCCCGCCTCAGGCAAAACGGAGGAGCCACTGGGAAGACCCACGGTGGCTGAGCAGGGGTTCGGGGGGCACAGAGGGTTTTAGGGCAGTGGCACGACAACTGTGGACACGTGTCGTGTGCCCAGACCCGAGGGACGGACCACCGGCGTGAGCCCCGCTGTCAGCTGTGGCCTCCGGCGAATGACGTGTCTAAGCCACATGGGAGCCTGCGTGTGTGACGGGGGTGCGGTGGGACCTCCGCACCGTCCACGTGATTGCCCTGTAAGCCCGAAACTGTGCTAAAAAGTAAAGTCTATGGAGTTTTTTAAATACAAAGTAAACGTGAATGAACATAAAAACGCACAGCAGGGGACCCAGGGTCACCACCCCTGCTCTGCGTTTCCATCTGAGCCGCCTGCCTCTGCACACATAGGTGCTTCGCGGTGAAACGGAGGGAACCCTGGCAGCAGCGACGGGCGGGACAGGGCCCAGACGCCCCCGTGGACGGAGGCACCTCCACCCTAGTGGCTCCGCCTGGGAAGCTCCTCAACACACAAAGCTGCCCTCGGAGCTCGGGCACAGGGGTGACCTCCAGGGCGGGAGGCCTTGGCTGGACAGGAACCCTCAAACTTCCAGGTGACCGGGGTGAGAGGGCCTGCCATGGGTGTTCTGGAATATTCCAAGTGGTCGCTTGGGCCAGGGGAGGAACACGGCTCAGGAACATGATTCCCAGAGGGACCCAGGGAAGAGCAGTGCCTCCCTGGCAGGGACGGCCCCTCGCGCTCTAGGATGGGCAGCTCTGGGCACCTGGCTTTGAGGTGGGACCCACGGAGCTGGTGATGGACGTCCAGTCCCCAAGCTGCACCATGGAGAGAGAGGTCCCTGTCCTTGCTGCAGCTTAGGAAGTGCAAACTCTGGGAAATATCTAACATCCGCATCCCACGCTATCCCCACTGGGGACATTTCTTCACCTTGGGTTTATTAGTGAGGGCACCCGGCCACGGGACTTCTGCTGTCCTGCCAACTGATAGGCTTATAGGAGGAACTTCTTTGTAGGTAACTCTCTGCTTTCCTCTTGCTGCTTTTAAGATTCTATTTTTACCTTTAACCTTTGGCATTTTAAGCACAATGTGTCTTGGTGCGGTCCTCTTTGCATCTAGCTTCTGTGGGACTCTCTGTGCTTCCTGGACTTGTATGTCTATTTCCTTCGCCAAATTTAGGAAGTTTTCCTTCATTATTTTTCACACACGTTTTCAATTTCTTATTCTTCCTTCTCTCTTTCTGGTACCCCTATGATTTGGATGTTGGCGGGTTTAAGGTCATCCCAGAAGGGGACTGACTGTGGGAGAGGGGATGGGCGGGTAGGGGAGAGCAATGGGGGGGGGAAATGAAACAATTGTAATATAACAATTATAAGTCAATAAAAAAATAATAAAGTCATCGCAGTGGTTTCTAAGCCTCTCCTCATTTTTTCCAATTCTTATTTCCTTATTCTGTACTGGTTGACTGTTTATTTCTTCCTCATGTTCCAGATCATTGACTTGAACCCCGGTTTCCTTGCCTTCATCATGGGTTTCGTGTGGGTTATCCTTCGTTTCACTTAGCCTCCACGTCTTCCCGCCTGCATTTACTGTGCTCAAGCATAACTGTCAACTCTGTGAGCAACTTTATCAGCCGCGTTTTGAACTCTGCATCTGTTAGGTTGGCTGTCTCTTCGTCACTTAGCTCTCCGCCTGGAACTTGATTTGTTCCTTTTCGGGCCACACTTCCCTGTCTCCTCAACCTGACAGGCTCCTGTGTTTGCCTCTGTGTCTTAGGTAGAGCTGTTGCACCTGTTAGTTCTAAGGCGGAGCCTTAGGTTTTCGTCAGTGCGGGGCGACCCGTTTCACCTCGTTGCTTTGCTGGGGGAGGGTTTGGGAGACACAGTGCTGCTTGCTCAGCACTTTCCCCTTCTTCCAGGCCCTTCTCCTGTGTCCCGTACGGGACCGGCACCTCTCCAGCTGTTGTCCTGGCCGTGGTTCCCGGAGTGGGTGGGTCTGTGGACGTTCCAGGACCGTGGGGGCCTCTAAACAAACAGACTCTGCTGAGAGACCAGCCGTTTCTTCCTCCACCCCAACCCCCGCTGGTCTTCACAGCCAGAAGCACGGAGGCTTCATTTTCCTCACGGCGCTGGAACCGTGAGCTGCACGGTCTGGTCTGGTGTCCAGAGGTCCCCACGTGTCCGTTCTTTTTTAACGTGTGACTGCTTTCCACCGGCCACGCCGCAGCCACTGTCCTGCTGCAGCTGCCGTGCCACCAGACGGCGTCCTCTGTCCCGGCTCCGCCCCTCCGACCTGTCTGGTGAGTGTTTCTTCTTCAAATCTTTATTTGTTGGACGTCCGTGCAGCCTGATCTTCAGGAACTGTTGGTTGTGTCCAGTTTTGAGGTAGATGTATTCCTTCTGCGTGGCGGAGGGAGTGTCTACCTATGCCTCTGTCTTGGCCGGAAGCCGTGCGAGATTTCATTTTAAACGGGCAGAGATTTGATGTTTGCATGGGACAGAAGCGTACAGGTGGCGGTGGCACTGAAAACTCACAGGGCACGCAAACCACTTCCACGGCTTATTTTAATGCTGCAACAAATGCAGGACCGTGCTGTCTGTGACATCTGTTCCCCACGGGCGGCTTCCCCTTGAAAAGCCTGTCAGCCACCAACTCCCAGAGCATCTCCTCCCGGGGGCCGGGCCTTGGGGACAGCTCTGTCACCGGCCACCCAGGGTGGCCCCAACCCCAGGCTGATGGCAACCGTGCTCCTTGTCCCACAGCCCTGCTCTCCCGGGGACTCTGGTTTTCTGGTTTGAGTCCCTTTTGTTTCATCCAGTGGCCTCTGCACGTGCATTTGGAGGGTTTGGAGTTGCTTCATCAGCGGAGCCGCTTTCCGCACTGCGAAGGAGGGTCGGCTGCCTCCCCGCGGCCTCCACCCCTGCCTGCTCCCGCCCTGGGCTTCTTCTCTCTCTGGCGGCATTTTTAGTTGTCCTGGTGATTTCCTGGAAGTCTTTGTTCAAACCACTGTCTCCAACCCCCAGGTTAGGGAGGCAATTAGCACGTTCCTGCCTTGCGGCTCCAGGTGCAAAGGTTCACATCTGTGTTTTCCAGGTTACCTATCTATCATCCACCCATGCATCTACCTATCCCCCCACACGTGCGTGGAGAAGCTCAGAGGTCCACCTCGAGGTGCCTTGTTGCTGTGTGTGCTTGAGAGGGTAGACAGAACTCATGCTCCGTGTTCTGACCACGGGAAGAATAACAGAAACATAGAATGCTGAATTGCAAAAACAAAAAGTGGGGGACAGACAGTTGCAAAGTGTTCTCTGTGTCATCGGACTAGCCAGATGGTTGCTCTCCCGTCTCCAAGGTCCTCTCAGAATGCTGGGTTCCTCTCTGTGACCCCAGGTCTGCCAGAGAGAGCTGGCCAGTGACACCCAGATCTCAGAAGCAGAGGGAACGACTTGTTTCTGCTGAGAATCTGTGGCGCTTTGTTACTGTGACCCCAAGGAGTCAAGGACTCAGGCCATGCTCACACCACCCCAGGCCTGACCTGCAGATTCTGAGAGTGAACCCTGGAGGGGACCCTCCCCCACAGGGGGCTGTCTCCGGTCCCCATGCACGTGGATTCCAGGAGCAGCAGGGGCTGTTTTCCTCTTTGAAAGACAGCCCTCCCTCCCTCCCTCTTTTAGTTCTTGAATAAGATGTGATTTTTGAGAACAATGGGGCGTTTGCATGTATTAGCTCAGCCCTGGGAATATGCCTGTCTGACAACTTTTCCAAACAACAAACAGAAGCCAGTGCCTTCCACCCATTCCTCTGGCCAAGATGGTCACAGCTTATTGTGGTGACTGTCCCCTATGAAGGACATTGCCTGGAAGCCCCCTTGATCCCCCCCCTTCCCACAGAGGAGACCACGGGGGCCCATCGTGGGCACAACCCAAACTGCTCACGGCAAAACTTCTCAAAGAATTTAGACCAGCAAGGATATTCATGAGCTACCACCATGACCGTTGTATCATGTAGAGACTCTCTACAGTCTCTGGACATGCCTGGCTTTGTGAGGAACGGGTTACCCTGGGCACCTCATGCCAGACCCTGCCCTGCAGTGAGGGTTACAGGCAAGGAAGGTGGCAGTGGGTGTGCGGCTGACCCAGTGACCAGGGAGGAGACTGGCCAGGTCACAGCATCCAGACTGAATACAGGTGCTGGTGTGGGGCACCTGGGGAGCGTGTTCATGCCCAGGAGGGGCCTGTGTCAGTAACGTCAGCCCCCGGCCGGCCCTCAGGAGCCTCAGCTCAGCAGGAATCCAGGGGTGACCGTGCCATCCAGGCCCCTCGAGCAGGGCCCCCTATGCTCTCTTTTTTCTTAATGAGAGGCGGGGGAGGAGAGAGAGGCTGCTTCGCTGTTCCACTACTTGGCATCATTGGTTGATTTTTGTACGTGCCCTGACCAGGGATCCACCCCTCAACTTTGGGACAGCGGGATGACGCGCTAACCAACTTGGCTGGCTGGCGAGGCCCAGACACTTTCTCTTGATGTGCCCTGAGGAAAATGACACAAGAGCCCACGATTAATCAATACTGTCACCCGCACATGTGGTAGGCAATAGGGAGTGGTGGGGACTGCAGCTCACAACCTCTGCCCATAGGAGCCATGGGTGCAAAGACACCAGACCTTTCAGGCTTTTAAGAGAAGATTACTACATGCCCGACTGTTAACAGCTCACTCGTATTTGGAAAACATAGCGTTAGGTCCACAGATGAATGGGGCCCATGCCAGCTGGCTGGGGTAGCTGTGGCAGGGAGAGTGTAGGCTCCAGAATAGCAGGTCCTTGTCCCCGAAACCTGTGCACCTGTCGCCTCAAACGGTGAAGAGACTGTGATGGGCTTAGTTAAGGCCCTGGCAAGAGAGAGGAGGGGAGAGTGGACACAGGAGGCCGTGTGACGTGGAGGTAGAGGTGGCAGTGACACGGCCACCGGTGAAGGAAGGAACTGCTGGTTTGGTTGTTTCTGCCTTTGGTCTGCAGTCTCTTCCCCTTCCTCTTCCTGGAACTAAGACTTAGTGCCTGGGGTGGCAGCAGCCATCCTGTGACCTTGAGGCTGTGTGTGCGTGCATGTATGCATGTGTGTGTGTCTAGGAGGGGAGGAGCTGGATTCCAGCAGGTGGGGCTCTCTGGGTCCCTTATTTCATGAGGAAAGCAAACCATGGGCAGTCAGGCCACGTTAGCCAGGGTGTCAGGGACTCTGAGTCCCCCCCAGAGGAGCAAGGGGGTGAGCGTTAGGGACGGGAGGGTGGGGACAAGGAAAGCCAGGCTGCTCTGTGCAGCCGGCGGCCTGTCCAGGGGCTCAGGGTCACAGGGCCGCAGCCCTTGGGAAGCGCCCAAAGCTACCAGCCGCCCGGGAGCCCTGCAAACATCCTCTGCCCCCAGAAGAGCCATCTCTCCCTGGGCACCCCCTCCTTCCAGGATCCCTGGGACGTGTAGGCGGCTGTGATTTCTCCACTTGGAAGGAAGTGTGGTTTGCAAGCTCCCAGCTTCTCCTGGAGCTACCGAATTCCATCTGTCACAGTGACTTAAGCCAATATTCCCAGGGAGGAAACAATTCCGAACGGAGAGGCAGCCGGTCACAAGCTAACCTGACAGGAGGAGGCAGCGTGAAGGTGCCTCCGGGAAGGGGGGCCCGCGAGGTACAGCCTGGCTCACCGCCGCCCCGGCTGCCCCCCCGCAGGAGGGTCTCAGTGTCAAGGGGGATGTGCGGGGGGCAGGCTGGGCTTGCGGAACCTGCCGCGACCCCGGAAACCACGAAGCGCGTTAGATTTAAAACAACAGTAACAACGTCCATTGCCGTGGCGCTATCAATACCTGGCAGGAAACCATGAGGCCAAAATGCAGGAAAACGATGCCACAGGGGACCAGTGCGCACAACCTGCTCTTCTCCAGGCAGAGGCGGGACGCGGGGGGAGGGGAATCTGACTGCGGCCCACTTGACATTTCAGAGGACGCAGCAGGGAGGGACCCCGTGTGGGGCGCGGCTGGGGCGAGGCTGGGGTGGGAGCCGCCCCCGGACGGAGCCCATCCCCACAGGCTCCAGGGGGCGCCGCTGAGGCCGGGGGTCCACACGCTGCCATCGGAGCCCAGGACATCAGCCCCCACGGCTCACGTCACCCACAAGCGGGACCCCGAGGTTCGCGCAGGACCATCCCTCGTCCCCGCGGTGGCCTTGGCGGCCGGCTCTGCCCGGCGCGCGGAGTGGAGAGGCGGGTGGACACGGCTGTGAGCGGCGCGTTCCGCCGGCCCCTCTCTCTCCGCCCTGTAAAAATTTAGGCCAATTTAACGTGCCTGGCTATTAATTCTGATGATGACGAAGCGGAGATGAGAATGGGCCTCGGGCTGCCTTGGCCTTTGAAGCTCACCGCTCCCCCTGCCGGCTCCCGCTCCGGCGGCTCCTCCAACGCAACAGCTAATTTCCTGACCGACGGGGCTGCGCAGATGCCCCGGGGACCCAAACCAGGAACAGACTGTCACCGGCGAAGATTCGGACGGCCCTTCGGAAGCGGGGAGGCCGCGGATACGTCTCAGGACGCGGCCGCCCCTGGGAAAGATGCTCTCACGGAGACTAACCCCGCGTTCCACACATCCTCACCCGCGGCGTTCCTGTCCAACTGGTATGAATATTTATGGGGCCAAAGCGTGGGGAGAGGATGTCTGGAAATATCTGCAAAATGGATTTCCTGGCTCTTCCTTCCACCCTGTACAGCTCCTGCCAGGAGTCAGAGCCGGCCCTGCCCTAGATTTGGGCCCATCGTGGCCGGGGGGCCGACACGGGGACATTCAGGGGTCCTGCCACCTCGGCGGCCACCCGTGAGGGCCAGACGGTTGGGCCAGGCCTCCCGTGCGTGTCCCCTGCCCCCAGCCTCTGACAGTGGACGACTCCGTCCCTTTGGCCTGTTCTCTGCTCAGATCCAACAGTGAAATGCCCTGGGAAACACTTGTCCTGTGGGCCCAGCCCAGCTCCGGGGGTCCCGGAGGGGAGGACACCTCTGAGGACACTCTGAGGACAGGTGTGGGGACCCAGGCTCAGCCCCAGGGGGGAGCTGTCTGGGTAACCCAGAGAATGAAGCCAGCTCTGTCCTGGGCGCCTTGTCAGGAGTGAATGGGAGGCAGGGCGCCAGGGACAGGGGCTGCCACGGAGGACACGCTGACCTTGGAAACACAGACTGCCCCGGGGGTGGCATCCCTGCTCCGGCGGCCGGGGCCACAAGCTGTTTCGTGCTGTCCGAGTGAGGACAGAGGCAGCCACCCCAGCTGTCCCCACGCCGCCCGCGCCCTGTGTGCGGCTCTGGGCCTGCAGCCTCTTCCCAAAGTGTCCTCTCCTGCTTCCAGCGGGTGAGGCAGACCCCTCCGGCAGCAGCCGTGGTGGGGGCATCAGAGCCGCGCTGCCCCCCGGGGCTGCCCCTGGAGCAAGGTGGCAAGAGCCTCCACCCCGGGCCCCAGACTGCGAGGCCGCACAGCTAATACCCTCTAAACAGCCTGGAAAACGAGCTTCTCCTTCTGGTGAACAGAACTGAGCAGGAGGTGGGGTGTCAGACCCACGTCCTGCCGACCCCGGCGGTCACCCTGGTCCCCGGGGCCCAGCTCTCCTGCCATCCTCCAGCCCCGGAGGCTTGCCCGGCAAAGGCAGCTCCCGGAGAAGGTGACCGAGCCGGTCCCGAGACTTGGACCCTGTCCTGGAACGTCCTCCGTGGGGTGTCGGGTCCGGAAACGCACAGACTTATTTTTGTCGCCTTTCCAGACAAGGAAGGAGAAACTGTCCTTTCAGAAAAGAGCGCCGGTCCTTTGAAATACGCAGATGGCTGAGCAGAGCTGTCAATGTGAAATCTCTCAGCTCCCTCCGCCCCACTCCCCGCGCCTGCCCGGAGCTGGGATCCCCCCTGCAGGGGCTGTTCCTGGAAGCTGGTGGCCGGATCTGCAGGCCTGAGTCCGGGGTGAGGCCGGCCCTGCCGGGGTGCACGCCCTCCAAGGGCGGGAAACGCGTGAGGGTGTTTATCGCAGGGTGAAGGGTCGTTGCATGCTGGGCCCCCCAACATCAAAGGTCCGGGTCTGCTGGGTGCGACCTCGTTGTCCGTCTGCCTGGGACAGGATGAGGCTCTCAGACTCACTCCCACCCCCACGCCTGGGGGTTTGGACATTTGTTCTTTTTCATTTTTTTCAAGATTTTATTCATTATCTTCAGAGAGAAGGGCAGGGAGAGAGAAAGACAGGGAGAGAAACATCCACGTATGGTTGCCTTTCACCTGCCTCCAGCTGGGGACCTGGCTGGGGACCTGGCTATGTGCCCTGGCCGGGAATCGAACCCGCGACCTCTGGGTTCCCAGGCCGGCGCTCTGTCCACTGAGCCACCAGCCAGGGCTGGACGTTTCCTTAAAGACAATGGCTTGAACAACTAGACAACTGACGGACACCCGTCCCTCCCTTCTCGGCCAGACTAGAGACTCAAATTCCACGCTCACAGACTTGGGCCTGTTCCACACTCAGAACCCGAGGAACTTTACTCTCCAGAATGAGGACGTTGGTCCATGAACATTTTTCTTGCCCTGACCACCGAATGTGGACGCAAACTTGCGTGTGCAGAGGACATGCGGCTTCAACTCCGTCAGGAGTGTTTTCTCCCGGGTGCCGTGCGTTTGGCCTACGCGCAGCCCTGAACAGGCCTGTGCTGGGGCCCCTAAGACCCCGCGAAGGTCACAGCAGCTGAAGAAAGGGAAAGGGAGCCTGGTGGTGGGGGCCGTCCCACCTCTGGGCCCTGCTCCCCAGACACCCAGGCTCCCACCAGCTCTCCAACCCAGGAGGGGGCTACTGGACACAGGCAGAGGGAACCTAAGCAGTGGATCCATTTTGTTTTGGATTTCACCCTCTCCTGTCCCCGCTCAGCTGCATTAGTATCAGGTGGCAACTCCCAGGAGTCAATTTCATGTTTCCCGGATCCAAAATAGAACCACAGGCAGGCCCACCCCTTGGGGGAGGTCTCTTTACTGCCCTGCCACCCCCTTCATACAGACATCTGCGCCCGCGGGGGGCTGAGCTGTTTCCAGTGGGACCCTGGGAGCAAGTGTCAGCCTTGCTCCCGGACCACTTCCTGCTTAGGGACCTGCCTGGCACCGTCCGGTCACTTCCAGGAGCAAATACTGACCAACTCCTGGTGAGACATCGTGCTCCAGACATGGCCTGAAGGGGTGCAAGACCCACTGGCCGATGAAAGTGACACCAGGGGAGTTACCGGGACAGGGGGACAGAAGTAGACAAACTGGCGGGCAGAGGGACACAGAGATGGGGCTGCGGGAGAAGGGGTGGGGAAGAAGGAGGAAGGAGTCAGGAACCCTGACGAGGGCAGGAGAAGAAAAGCAGGGTCCCTGGGAAAGTCAGGACTGCGGAGAGGCCGGGCGGGCCTGGGGTGACCACCCCCATCCCGAAACACTGCCCCAGCCCAGGTCGGTGTCGGAAGAGTCAACGGAAGGTCCTGCTGTCCCTGCCACTGAGTGTCGGGCTCCTCTCACCTGGAAGGTGAGGCGGGGGCAGCTGGGCACAGATCGGCCACCAGGATGCTTCCCAGCCGGACGTGACCCCCGGTCCTCCCAAATGCAGACCCCGGCAGAGCAGGGAAGCTGCCGCTCCCTCCGGGTGCGCCTCTCCCTGGGGGGACGAATCACCCAGACCGGCCAGGTGGCCACTGAGCTCAACTCTTCCTTCCTCATGGTTTCAGCTGAGCCTTCCAAAGCCACCCGGAGAAAACCAGGAGCCCCGGGACAGCGAGGGAGAAAGTGCACGGGGAGTCTGGAGGGGGCCCTACTCCCTCCCGCCCAGCGGCGAGGCTGCGGACGGGTCCCAGGTCTCGGAGTGGCACCCGGGCTCCAGGTTTAGAGGTGCCTGCTTCCCCGGACCGGCTGGCACCAGACACCTCCCAGCAGAGCCTGTTACTGACACCTCCTGAGGTGTCGCAGGGCTGCC
Organism: Noctilio leporinus; assembly: GCA_004026585.1. Taxonomy (NCBI): domain Eukaryota; kingdom Metazoa; phylum Chordata; class Mammalia; order Chiroptera; family Noctilionidae; genus Noctilio; species Noctilio leporinus. Next base: position 30,716 of record PVIW01003819.1, read on the forward strand.
AGCGTGGAAACCAGAGGGAAAAGCCCCCAAAAGAGGTAAACAAACTCTTCTTCCTCCAGAAGCTGGCACACGGCTGCATCCCAAGCAGAAAAGGACTCAGTCCCACCAGCGGTGGCCACGGGTCCTGACCCTCTCCACCAACGCTGACTTTCAGGGGTGCTCGCCTGCTCCAAGAGGAGCCAGGCCCCCACCAGCAGCTGGGCCCCCCACGGACACCCCCACAGGTCCGGGTGCCAGGCGGCGAGGCCCAGGGCCCAGCATGCAGTTAGCACCTCGCAGGCCCGTGCTGGGCCCCTGGGAAGCTGTGCACCTGTGCCGGCTCCCCCAGCCTCGCTCTGTCCCCCAAACTTCCTGGACCAAGCCCTGGGCAGCCTCAGGACAGGCAGTGGCCCGGACCCAGGAGTCATGGGGCCCTTTCAGAGGCCAGCGACCTCTGAAGGGCAGTGTCACCCCCTGGATCCCCAGTGCCTGAGGGCCCCACGCGCGTGCACCTGGGCACCACCCGCCCTGCAAGCAGGTCCTACGACCCCTTCAGAAGTTCTCGCCGGTCCTCGCAGGGAATGAGCTGGTCATCCGTTCGGTGAGGGGTGGTCTCCGGTCTCCCTGGGCAGGTGAGTGAGCCAGGGGCCACCCACGCCGAAGCCCCCCAGCTAACAAGCCTCCCCTCCCCACCTGCCCGGAGTCATAGAGCTGCACCCCAACCCGCTGGCCATGGGGCCCCTGGGGTCGCCAGTTCCAGCGGCTGCGTCGGAGCAGCACCGGCCGCGGTGGGTCCTCCTCCCAGCGCCCCGGCAGGACGGCTCACCGTTCAGCTGGTTGTAGACCACCTCCTCCAGGTGGTCCAGGCGCTGCAGGATGGCCTCGCGGTCCCCCAGCGCGCCCGCCCGCGCCAGCCGGCTGCGCACCCGGCGGTCGGCGCCGCGCACGAGCTGCGCCAGCCCCGCGGGGCGGTCCTGCAGGCGGCAGTACACGGAGAAGAGGATGATGCCCACGAACACCAGGATGTTGACCGTCAGCAAAGTTTTGATCCTCCTGGCCACCGCCATGAACGCGGCTGGGAGCCGCGGGCGCCTCACCCACGGGCGCGGGCGGCCCGGCCGCCGGAGACTCCGCCCCGCCCGCCGCTCGGCGGGACCTGAGCCGGTTCGCTGCGGCCGCGGGCGCGGGGGCTGCGGGCGGATCTGCGGTGGGTGGGGCCTGCGCTGCGGGCGTCTCCGCGGGCTGCGGGCGGGGCTGCGGCGAGGGGCTCGCGGGCGGGAGGGCAGGGCTGCGGGCGCTGTCCTTTCAGCACCGCCGCGGCGGCTCGGCCGTCCGGGTCCCCGCGCGCAGGGGCCGCCACGGGGCGCGGGGCGCAGCCCGCATCCTCCGCAAGGGGCGCGGCCGGTCCCGGGCGACGGGTCTGGGGGCCGCGGGGCGCGGGCGGCGGGGCGCGGGGCGCGGGCTGGCGTGGGCTCGGCCCGCCCCGCAGTCACGGCGCCGCTGCGGAGTGACGCGCCGGCTCATCAGCAGACACGCGGCTCCGCGCCGCCTCCCGCCCCCGCGCTCCGCCGGGACCCCGCGCACCCCACCCCGCCCACCCCTCGGGCAGGTGGCGCCCTCGGTGGCCCAGCCTGGCGGCGGCAGGACACCCACACCCAGCGCACCCGCCCTCCCCACGCCCACCGCAGACTCAAAATAAACCCAGCTCGGCTCAGCCAAACTTGACCCGGTCCGGGCGCGTGGACTCCGTCCCTGGCGGTGGGGGTGGCGCCTTCGGGCAGGAAGGCCACCACAGGGACCTTGGCGGTCTCCCCGCTCCGGCCTCCCTCCCAAGGACCAGGACACTGGGTTGGAGGTTTAACGGGGCCCATGGGCACCACCAGGATAGGGGCCACAGCCCCTGGGGCCCGGGTTGTGCGTGTGGGGGCCCCTGGGCTCTCCCCACAGCCCGTCTTGCCCTGCAGCCAGCCCACCCCCTGTGGCAGGGGCGGCCCACCCACCGCCCCTCTCCCTGCCTCCTCTTCTTTCTCAGGACCTTTCCTCTCCAGGGGCCAGAGGACCCGCCAGGAAGGGCCCAGCCCGGGGACCTGCGGCCGCGGCCTGCGGTGTCCACCCTATAAATCACGGCTTCCGAGAGGAGCCTCTGATTTCTGCTTTCAATTATCGCCCCAGAGCAGCCTTGCCGCGCGGCAGGTTTGATGAGCCCCGGCCTGCTTTTGATGACTAGCCTTTCCCTTCCCGGGAAGCTGCCTCTTCTGTTTAAAAGGCCCCGGGTTGCGGGACCGTCCGTGGAAGGAAGGGCGGGCAGCTCGCCTTCTCGCAGGGGGAAGGTGGTGCTAGGCTTGGTTCCCGGCCCCTGACGGCGATTCGCCGGCCCACAGCAGCCGCACTGCGGCACAGGCAAGTGGGGAAACTGAGGCAGCGTGCGGGTGGGCGCTCGCTCAAGGTCACCCCAGGGGCCAAGGGTGGGTCAGGGACTCCAGCCCGGACGACTCAATCAAGTTTCTCAGCCGCCGCCGCTCAAGAGAAAAGGAAATCAAGCACTTTTCATGATACGTGTTGCTGGACGTGACGCTCAAGGGGCTTTGCAGGGGGCGGCATCCTTTTGCTGGTGTAGCTACGTGGGAACTTGGGGGCTGCGCCACAAAGAGGGGCTGCAGGCACCTCACAGTCCCGCAACCTGGTCTTCCTTTGATCTTTGCACATTCCGGGGGCTGAGCCGGGCGCTGGGCTGCAGCCACCTGGTGCCCCCACCCACCCGGCTTCCTCAGACCCAGCCTGAGGTCCAGATGGCTGGCCTGTCCCCCCAGGAGAAGCCCTGCGGGGGCTGCAGACATCACGTGGGACGGGGAGCCCAGGCGGCAGGACACCAGGAGAGGACGTCACGGCCAGGCGACCTGGTTACGGAAAATGCTGGGCTCTTCCCCGCCGGAAGCTCAGGTGCATGGGGTTCGGCCTGGACGCGTCAGCGGAGCGGGAGCCATAGCTGGGACTTGCTCTCAGCCTGGACCCCGGCCGGAAACTCCAGAGCGGCTGACAGGTCCCTCCTCTCTCCCCGAGAGAAGGCGTGTCTTGCTCACAATGCAGCCTGGGCACAGGGCACCCCATGCTTCCCCCGGGACGTGTGCGTCAGCCAACACGCGCGGCTCAAACCGGCAGAGGCTTCCCGCACACGTGCAGCCCACGGGGTCAGCAGGGCGCCCGCAGATGCACCCCTCCCCCCCAACCTTCTGGGACTGGCCCCCTCCAGGGCCGCTGATGCTGATGGCCGTGCCCAGGGGCAGGCTCGGCTCCGCAGGGCCTCCTCGCTCAGCATACAAGGGACAGGTGTTTCCACCCTGTTTGCTGGCCAGAGGCCGCCTGGACCCGGCAGCTCACGGAGGAAGGCGGTGGGCTTCTCCTGGAGAACTGGGGGTGAACAGAGCTCGTGGTCCACATAGCGGCCCTCCGGAAAATCGGGGTTTCATTCCAAGCAGTTCACTCCACACTCCCCAGTGGGTTCTGGGTGAGGCCAGATGCGTCGATGGTGTCGGTCCTGAGCTGAGATCCTCTGCGAATGGACACACGTGCTTCCGGGCGGTGGCGGCATCTCCCCTCCGGGACGCTCAGCAGGGGAGGCAGGAGCCCCCGTTCTGCGAGTAGTTGACCCCCACATGCGAGCTGCCCAGAGACGAAGCAGGGGCTAGCAGCACCCCCAAATCCCAACTCCAGCGAAGGCTGTGGGCTCTGGCCTGGAGCAGTGCTAAGGAGCCAACAGAGGTGTGTGTGGGTCTGTCATTAGCCACCAGCCTGCTCTTGGACGTCCTCGTGTGACAGCTGGCAGGACCACAGCCCATTACCTCCGCAGATGGACACGTCAGTCCTCCAGGCAGTGACGGTCTGCGGAGGGCCCAGCAGCCGGGAGGGGCAGGGAGGTGCCAGGCCTGCCGGTGCAGCCGCCCCGGCAGAAGCTCCGGTTCCAATGAGCTGGGAAGGGAGAGAAAGTGCCAGGGTGAGGATGCCTGTGACAGAGGGATTGCATGCGTGTGTGTGTGTGCGTGTGCGTGTGAAGGAGACAGACACAGATGGGAAGGATTTTGAGGGGGCACTAACCAAAATGAAGAATTTGGTGCCATTTTCTGCTCTCTCTTCTCCCCAAATTCTAAAAGGCCAATAGGATGTAAGTGTTTCCCCGCTGTCTGGAGCGTCCTGCCGGCTCCTGGGCTGACCCGCCCCCTGATTGCTGTGTCACAGCGTCACCCCCAGACCCCGCAGTGACAGTGGGTGCAACTGCCCGTCCCTTGCTGGTCCCTCAGGCAGAATAGAAACTTATTCTAAGAGGACTTCAGTTTCCGACTTTCTACTTACTTACCAAATACTGAAAGAGCATCAACCAGGGGCCAGGATCCGCTTCCTAGATGAGGAAGTGGGAACACAGGGAAGTTAGACATCTGCCTGAAGTCACACAGATAGTGGAGACGGAGCCGGACTCACCCTGGACAGTCTGGCCCCCGTGTCCAGCCTTCAAGCTCCAGTCTCAGCTGCCTCTGCCGTTGGTGAAGCTCCTGAAATACGTCCTTTCTTCCCCTCACCCTCCTGTTCCCTGCTGGCCCAGACGGTCACTTGTCCCTTCATCATGGACACGAACACTGCTAACAGCCCCTTAAAACAAGAGCCTCCAATCACGCAGCACATGGGTGACGCAGGCAGGATGCCACCTCTGCTCCCTGAGGTCTGGGCTCAGCCAACAGACCCAGTGAAGGTGACTCCCAGCTGGAAGCAGGCAGGTGCGTTACTCCTGCTCACTGGTGGCCTCAGTCAGCGGGTGGCTCCGCCCTGGCTCAGGCAGGGACAAGCAGGCACCACGTCACACGGGCCACTTTGACTTCAGCTCTCTGGTGCCCAGGACTGTGGGAGGCACATTTATGTGGTTCTAAGTGGTTCAGGTTGTAGACTTTGTCATGGAAGCCTGGGAAATTCACGGGAAGACTTGAAGAGTCAATTGAAAAGGCTAATGACAAGATGTGAGAAATAGTGTCGTGCCCCTGGCCGGTGAGGTTCAGTGGATTGAGTGACGGCCTGTGAACCTGGGGGTCACCAGTTCAATTCTCAGTTAGGACACACGCCTGCATTGTGGGCCAGGTCCCCCATGAGAGGCAACCACGCATTAATGTTTCTCTCCCTCTATCACTCCCTCCCTTCCTCTCTCTAGAAGTAAATAAAAGAAAGAAATACGCCGTGGCTGGTGGCGCAGTGGCTAAGGCACCTGCCTGCAAACCCAAAGGTCGCTGGTTCGATTCCCAGCCAGGGCACATGACCGGGTTGCAAACCAGGTCTCCAGCCAGGTCTGCAGCTGGAGGCAGGTGAAAGGCGACCACACATGGATGTTTCTCTCCCTCTCTGCCTCTCTCCCTTAACCTCTCTCTGAAAATAATAAATACAATCTTTAAAAAAAAGAAAAGAAAGAAAGAAATAGCATCATGAGCAATGAAGGGAGTCCTGTTTGCCTGGATTCATGGGGCTGGAGCTCAGGGTCCGTTGGGGTCTAAGCCAGGCAGCCCTGTTTGGTTCAGCAAGGGAGGCCAGGTCGCTGGCCACAGGGCCAGGAAGGGGCTTCTCCATCCCAGGACGTGGTCTCCATGGGAGTCCCAAGGATGTGACTTCCAAGGACTCTTCCCAAGCTGGTGGCAGAAAGGCTCAGCGCTGCAGGTGACAGCAGGACACAGGCCAGCCCCCCTGCAGTGTGACACTCCCTTCCCCTCCCTCAGCCCCATGTCTCTTGTGCAGACTTCCCAGGTGAGGCGCGATGGGGCCGTCCCCACCGGGCACCTCAGGGGACGAGGCTCAGGCTCTGAGGGTGTCAAGCAGCACCCTCCATGTCCCGCGCGGCCTGGCCACAGCCAAGCTCATGCTGTGTCACACTGGTCAGCACACTGGTCCCCCCAACGCCACGGTGTTGATAAGAACACGCCTCACCCCACGATGTTGTGCGATGGACTATGTGCCCCATCCAATCCACGTCTGGAAGCCCAATCCCCAACCCCAACCTCAGATGTGGCCTCATTTGAAAGTAGGGTGAGGTCAGTCTGGAGTAGGGTGGACCCTAATTCCATACAGCAGGGGTCCTTGGAAGAAGAGGTGAGCAGGACACAGACACTCACAGGAATGACCATGTGAGGGCAGGGGGAGGACATGGCCATCCACCACCACGAAGAAGCCGCAGAGGGAACCAGCCCTGTGACACCTGGAGTGGGCACATCCGGCCGCCAGGACTGGGGACAGTAAATGCCCCAGGACACGGCAGAAGAGGAACCTGCAAGGCAGAAGGACAGCGGCCTCAGCTGGAAGGGCCCGTCAGCCGTGCTGGGTTAGGGGAGCAGCAGTCCCCAGGGGACTGGCGGCTTCTCCAGTCTTGCCCAGGTCACACGGCTGCAGGTCAAGGAAACTTGACCTGCCAGCGGCACCCGGGAGGGGCCCAATCCAGGGCACCTCTCAGAGCCTGGTGGTGAATTTCCCAAGATCTTTCCTAAAAAGCAGCAGAGCTTCCCATTAATTCTCTGTGAGTGTAAATGGTCCCACAGGCTCCAATTACCGACTTCTGTGGAACCAAGTTCTCCCAGAGAAGCTCCGTTTTGTTTTGAACATCAAACACTGCACAGCCAGCTCCTGTGATCGCACCAGCCAGGCAGAGGGGCGGTGCCCTGTTCCTGGGGTCCAAGGAGCCAGGCCTCCGATGTGGTGGGGACTTACTTTACCTCCATGGCCTGCGGACTTTTCAGTTTGCAACCACGTTTTAAGACTCCTGACCCTTAACCTGTGCAAGGAACAAAGTACTACCACCCTCGTCACCATCATCACCACCACCATCATCATCACCATCACCATCACCATCACCACCATCATCATCACCACCACCACCATCATCATCACCATCACCATCACCACCATCATCTCCATCACCACCTCCACCACCATCATCATCATCAACTCCAACACTGCACACACGAGTATGCACACACACACACACACACACACAGACTCTTTCATCAGACTCACTTCTGTAGCTCTGACCCTAACGCACCCGACCAAGTGCTGCTGTCCACACAGGTTCGCGTGGGCGCAGCAAGGTGAGCCCTGCAGCCAGGGCTGCAGCCCTGTGTCAGGAAAGCCCACCTGCACCAGCCTGAGGGAGATGTGTGGCTGGAACCTGGTCCAGCTGGGGTAGGGTCCTCGTGCCGTTTATTTCTATGTTAGCTGCCTGTGATTTGGGGGGTCAGGACGTATGTGCCTCCTCTTCCACCTGTCCTCCAAGATTTCTTTGAGGAGCCACCTATTTTATTTATTTATTTATTTATTTATTTGTATTTTTAAATATTTTATTAATTTTAGAGAAAAGGGAAAGGAGAGAGGCAGAGAGGGGAGAGACATCCATGTATGGTTGCCTTTCACCTGCCTCCAGCTATGGCTGGAGACCTGGCTTGCAACCTGGTTATGTGCCCTGGCTGGGGAATCGAACCTGCGACCTTTGGGTTTGCAGGCCGGCACCTTATCCACTGAGCAACCAGCCAGGGCAAGGAGCCACCTATTTTAAACCTATTGATTGAGGTGACACCCACTCCTGGATCCAGAAATGCCTGAGACTTAGCTGGCTATGGGCATCTTCCACACGCTCAGCCCCAGGCCTGGTTTGGGGGTGGGCACACGACCGGAGACAGGCCAACAGAACACAGTTCTGGGGCTTTTTTGAGGAAGGAGGGCAGAGGGTACTTTCCCACCCTGTGTGCACCTCTGGGGGATGTGGGTGAGGAGCACCGGGGCATCGTCACAGAGACGGGGGCTGAGGACAGCGAGCGCGGCAGAGGGAGGCAAGTCACAGGGCAGCTGAGCCCCCTGCCCAGTCCTGCTGAACCCCACTTCCTCTGCTGCATTCACCCTGAGCTGGGATTCTGTCCCTTTCAGTCCAAACAATCACCCTTCGTTCATTTCCTTTCCGGCAAGATGTTTCTGGACACATCCCAGCTCTCGTGGTGCCGGTGGGGCTCAGAGGCCACTGCACCCTCAGCCTCAGGTTCCTCCTGCAAGAGGCGGGGTGACATGCATGCTGTCATCGAGTGGCCTCCTTGGAAGCAGCAGGGTGGACACTCGGGGTCTGGGTTCTGCCCAGGTTCCCCCTGTCCCACGCCAGGAACACCCGCCAGCAGCGGAGATCCGCCGGGCCCTCCGCTCCGCATCCCACGCCTCCCCGAGCGCCGGGCCTCCTGGTGCGGATACTGGCGCGAGGGACTGAGCGCGTCCATATGTTCCTTCTTCCTCCCCAAAGAAACGGTTTCTCCGGTGGGAGAATCCAGCCTCCTCTCTTCCTGCCAACATCCCCGCGCCTGGCACCTCCAGGGCTGGGGGAGCAACTTCCTCCCCAGCTTCCCCAGGGAGGGCGGGGGCGGGAGAGGGAGGCGAGGCAGGACCGAGAAAGCGATCTTCATCTCCCGGCTGCGGGCGGCGCGCAGGTCGAAGGTGTGGTGGAGGGTGAGACCTGGTTCTCTCCCATCGGGCGGTCTCGTTGCCCGTGTCAATCAAGTGAGCGTCCCGGGCCTGGGACACGCACGGTGAGACCATCTGGTGAGGATTCAGGGCGCAGCCACTGGGGCGATGGCCCAGCTCTGCCCACAAGTCCGGCCTTGGGGGAGAAGGAAACCCACAGGCTGAGCCATCCGCAGGGGAGCTGACCAGAACCTGCCTCTGGCCTCTTCCACCTGGACACACAGCTGGACTACATTTCCCAGGCTCCTGTGCGGCCAGGGTACCATGTGACTAGGTCCTGACCAATGGCAACCAAGCAGAAATGATGGGCTTCCTGGCCAGGCCTGCATCTGGCCCTCAGTCCGTCTCCACCGCTGGTGACGGAGTGGATCAGAGGGTCAGACACGGGAGAGGCTTGGGTCATTCGATGACCTGGCCACCTACCTACCAGCCAGCCCCCGATGCCCTACATGCATGAGGATGGGAGCATTTTTAACCCCCAAAGTCAACATCGTTGGCATCGCAAGCCTCCGCAAGGATGCAGGGGTGTCTGCCCAGCAGGTGGCATGGTTCCCGTTCGCTGACCTATAAACAGGTCGTAGGTCGCTGACCTCTGACAGGTCGGGCCAATGACAGAGAGACCCCCTTGAGGCGGCTCAGCGGAATAAGTGGGACCGGCCAGCTGCTGGAGGAGCGAGTGGAGTGCAGGCACGGTTTGATCAAGGCACCTTGAGCAGCAGAAGGAGCGTCTCTCCTCGCACAGCCCTCCAGGCGTCCCGAGTCAGAAGCTGCACCTGCCAAAGTCTCGAGGAGGGTCCCGTGGGCAGGGCACAGGAGCTCTGGTGGTCCAGGCTGGGACACCAACCCTGCAGCTCGATGTGTTGCTCAGGCCTCAGGAGAAGCCTGAGGGTCCCCTTGCCCATGGCCTCCCCACCAGGCTCTCCAGAACCACCACAGAGCATTGCTTGGGTCTCCTCCAGACCCAGCCCAGAACTCTGAACTCCAGAATGGTTGGAGCTGTGGCCCAAGGAAGCCTAGATTGGTCTGGAACATGTTAGGGGGTCCACGTTACCCCCCACACACCGGGGCCCCCAGAAGGCAGTTTGGGAGACTTGATCCTCCTCTGACCACCCACGAGCCTGCCTTGGAGGGAATCCCACCAAGACCCCTCCTGGGCCACTACTGCCAACCTGACTTCCCCTGTGGGAGGAGTCCCCCACAAGGGGACAGGCTCAGGGCCCTTCCCTGCTTTGGTTGGCCTCCCCGGGGGGCATCTGAAGAGAGGGGAGGAGAGAGAGGCAGGTGCCTCCCAGCCACCGCAGACAGAGACTTGTTCCAGCTTCCCGGGAGCCCATCCCACCGTTTGGGCCCCGCCATCTGGAACGTTCCGGCTGGCAGCCACAGGCCTCCCTTTGCTAAAACTGTGCATTCCTGGGTCTGAGATGGGGAGCAACTGTGTGTGGCAAATACACGCTTCCTTCATATGTTCCCGTGGCACGGAACAGATTGCTCTCAGTCTTTAAAAAAAACACAAACTGAAAAAGAGAAGGAACCGCCTGTGCCAAGCGCGCCCCCCGTGGCGGAGAGATGCTGCTAACTGCGGGGGAACAGAAGCGCCGTGACAGGTGGGCGCACCCGCCGGCAGGGGTGGCTTTGAGGGGCCAGGTTGGTGCCAAAAGAGGGGAGCGAGGCCGCAGGGCGCAGGGTGCAGGCGGCAAACTGGGGGTCCGGGACGTCATGGGGGGCGTGAACGGCGCCAAGAGCAGATGAGTGATTAGCCTGCGACTGTAAGAGTGTCATCCCGCGACTGTTTGCTGACACCCACCCAACACTGTGTCTGGTTCCTTCCATCCAGAACGGTCCTCAAACACGCAAGTCGCGCCCAAACCAGGGACGGTCCGGGGGGGCACGTTACCCCTTCTGGGAGCGCCTGTCCGTGGCCTCGATGCTGCTCTGGACACACGCACACTTGCAACTGAACGCAAGTCGCCCGAAGGGAGGGGTCGGGGAGCTGGGCGGATCTGTCCAGCCAGACGTCCTGTATGTTAACCGGGACGGAGCAGTTTCACCGGGCCATTATCTCGGAGCTTTTATTATCCCGGGTATTGATCCTCCCGGTTAATGAAGCCCGTACAACGAAACGGCCGGAAAGCAGGGACTGGGCTTCGTGGACCCGCCCTCAGGTGCGGCGCGGCCAAGGAGCCCCGGCAACCATCAAGGAGAGCACCCCTCCTCCGTCTCCGGCCTCTCCTGTCCCTTGTCTGGCCCGAAGGACGCAGGGACACCAGCAGGGCCTGGCCCCCAGCCCCGGAAGACCAGGGGCAGGGATGGCGGGTGGGCTCTGCCACCGCTGGTGTCAGGTGAGGGCAGACAGGAAGTCCCCTTGCCAGGCCCCATCACCGGGGACTGTCGGCTCAGGGAACCAAGAAACTTCGCCCTCGCCCTGGTTTCCATCGAACCGTTCACTCTGGCACCTGACCTTCACCTTGAGGAATGGACACCTTCCCTTTTGCAGGCTCAGAACGCAGTGTCCCCTCGGTTGGCACCGCCCAGCTGTGCCCTGGGGAGCCGCCCCCTCACTGCATCTGCACCCGGCCGTGGGTGAGGCCCACCCGGGTGGGGTCTGTCCTGCCCTCCTGGCAGGAGTGGGAGCCCATGCACCTGCATTCCGGTCACCACGGGAGCCGGGTCCCGGCACAAGGCCAGCCTGTGCTGCGGTGACTTGTTCTGTCCGTCAGCACCTCCTTTGCGGAAGATGGGACGTCCCGCTTGGGCCCTGGCCTGCCGCCCGCGAGCCACCGGCAGCCACTACAACATGTGCACGGAAGCTGGGCCAGACCGCTCGGCCGGTGGGTCCACAGGCTCCCAGGTCCAGTCCCGGAACCTCCCAGGTTCAGGCCCCCGGGAAGGAGCCAAGAAGTGCTGCGCCACCCCCTGCATCACAGCACCTGCATGTGAGCCCCCCAGCTCCCCAGGGCCACGGAGCACCTTGCAGCTTTTTTAGGAGACGCTGGTGCAGATCGCAAGACAAACGCTCCATCACTCCCTCCTCCTCCGAGGGGCAATTACCCCGGGCCACCTGCAGTGGTTCCAGAGGCAGCAGCTGTCAGGTAGTGTTTACCGCACTCCCCTGCGTGGGAGCGTTGCCCTGACTTTGCTCTGTTCCCGCCCTGCAGCAGAGGGGGGGCTGTGACCCTCTTGTTTCCGAAGGGCCAGCTGCTCCCCCTGGCCACGCTGCTTCCCGGCGGGCAGGTGAGCTGTGCACAGGGTGGGTGCCCCTGGGCAGCGCTGGGTGGGGGCAGGAGGGGACATGGGTCCCATGTGACAGCACGTTCAAGCCCTGAGACGGAGCTGGGGCGTAGGGGAGTGTTGAAGCTGGTCCTCAGACGGCCCCGCCAGGATGGGGAGCCATGGCTACTCGCCCCCTGCCTCTCAGTGGGCAGCGCTGGGGGGCCAGGCCCCCAGCTCCGGTGGGTCCGTGTCCGGGAGCTGGTGGCCCGGGTCCCGCGGGCACGTCCCAGTCTTGGGTGATGCCGTGAACAGACATGCTCCTGGGCACTGCGGCTGGGGTGCCAACAGACAGGCATCCTGCCCCACTTCCGCCCCATTGGCTTCATTTAAACAAAAAGGAACTTTTGCATTTTCTCTGAGCGTGTGCCTCTCAGCCTCCCCGCTGGGCCCAGGGCCCCGCAGCAGCGTCAGGAGTCCTGGGTGCGGAGTGCTGGTTTTCTTTCTCAGATGGAACGTGTTTCACAGCAGCTCCCCAAGGGTGTGGGGGAGCCTCGGCCCTGGGCTTTGAGGCCAGTTGCCAGGAAAACTTCAAGAAATAGGCTTGGAGGATGCCCGGGCCTCGGGACATGGCCTCCCAGGTCCTTCCTGTAGCAGGCAGGAGTGCGAAGTCACCCCTGAGTGGCTGCTGAGCGGCCCTTCCTCAGCACCTGGGGCTTGGCTTTCCCGGGGCTGTGGGGAGAGGCTGCCGCGCTGAGGCCCCGGGCAGCACAGGAACGGGCAGGAGCATCGGTCTCCGTGGGCCCCAGGCCGCTGGGCAAAGGCTCCGGGAGCTGGGCAGCCACCTCCAGCCCAGTTAGGTCACTGTGCAGCCCAGGACCACTGGTTTCTCTTCTTTGAAGTTCACCCTCTCATGTTAAAACAATACAAGTATCAGTCAGGCCTCGTTTGGTCACTGCAAACGGCTGACACCCAGGTGACAGCGGTTTACGTCAAGAAAGGGGGTGTGTGGATGCATGGGCCCCAGGTCTGGGGGCGGCACGGACTTCAGGCACAGCTTGACCTAGTTCGCCGAGACCAGCTCCATCCTGGCTCTGAATCCGCTGAACTGGACCCATTTCCAGGCCTCTGTTCCCTCCAGGGGACAAGACGCCTCCAGCAGCGTCCAAGCCCTTGGGCCAGAGGGAGCCCCCTCCCTGGGAGGGGTCCTCGCGGCTTGGCTCCAGCCACAGGGCCTTCCCTGAACTCACCGGGTGGCTGGATGCAGGCAGCCCTCTGATGGGCCAGACCTGGTCCCACGCTCACCTGCGGGTTCAGGAGGGACGTCAGCTCCTGCTGCAGCTCGAGCCTGGGAAAGGGGGGGAGGGGTTGTCGCAGGAAATTTGGGGCGTTGTTACCAGCAGGGAGCAATGCTGGGCACCCAGGTTGCCCCCCCAGACCCATGGTGGTCAGGGGTTTCGAGGCCCCTCAACCTTGATGACCACACCCAGCAGCACCCCAAGGTGGCCATGGTCCCAGACCCCTGTGCAGGGACCAGCGGAGGGAAGGGCAGGACCCCAGGCCCTTCAACCTGAGGAGCTCCAGAGAAGGTTGTGTCAAAGGCAAGTGGGAAGCTTGCATGTTCTCCGGACCACCGGGAAGCCCCTCGAGACGCAGCTGGAACACGCGGGATTGTCCTCCAGGACGGTGAGCGCAGGGTGCCCGGCAGGCAGCAGGCCAGGCAGCCCAGGTTCACAGCCCGGAGGCCCCAAGAGCCTGTCCCTCGCCCTTGCCTGTCTCTCAGCTCTGACCCCCGCGTCCCGGGCTGGGGCTCTGATGGCGGCGAGATTGGCTGCTGTCCATCGAGAATCCCTGGGGCTGGGGAGGCACCACCTCGCCTGCCACCTCCTCCAGCCCTGGTCGCTGCCTGAGGCTGAGCGCATTGGGGCTGGGGAGCCAGGGAGAAGGTTGCCCGGCAACCACGGTGTCAGCCGCCTTTTCGCCGGCTGCTGTCTGCTTGGTTGGACACAGTCTCCGAGGGGCAAGGCCAGGCCTGGGGCAGCAGTGGAGAGCTGGTGACCCCTCCCAGGGCAGACTCCCCGTGTGCCCAGGGACACAGCCCATGCAGCCAGGCGCTGCCACCAGCCACACCTGCAGGAGTGTCTGAGGACGGCTCTCTTCTTCCCTGGGCACCATCGCCCCATGCCCACCCTCTGTGGCCACGGGGGGAGGCCAGGCCTAGGGCCTGTCCAAGTCGTCAAGGCCTCCTGCTGCCCCTCCGGTCTGCCCAAGGCTGTGTCCAGGGGGTAAGAGAGGGGTTTCAGTAGGTACCTGCTGGATGGGTACACACATGTGTACACACACCCATGTACACCCGTGCTGGTATATGCACATACGTGCACACACATACAAGCATATAGTGTGTGCATGCATGTGCACACATATGCATGCGCACACACCCATGTGCACCCATGCAGATATATGCACACGTGTGCACACACATACAAGCACACCGTACACTCATGCATGTGCACACAAGCACACAGCACACATAGGCAGGTACACAGCACACATATGTACACATGCCCACACGGCGCCCAGCATTTCGATCCAGCCCTGCAAAAACGAAGCTCATTTATGTTTCCAGTTATAAACACAATCCCATTTCTGAATCCATTCGCATGATTCTCCCACAAACACAGGACTTGCTGTGCAGCACACAGAGATGAGATTCATGGTTGTGGGAGAGGCGGTGGCGCTGGGGACTTTAATTTTTGTCTCGTTTGAAGTTCGACACCAAATCACAACAGGGCCTCTTGGGTAGAACCTGTTTCCACTTTCAGGCCGGCATGTCCGGGTGGTTTGGCCGGACTGTTTCCACTTCCAAGTAGAGCAAAGAGCCTTTCCCTGGCTGGGGCGGCTCAGGGACCGAGCGCTGGCCTGGGAACCGCAGGTTCGATCCCCAGTCAGGGCACAGCCTGGGTGGCAGGCCAGGTCCCCAGCTGGGGGCGCAGGAGAGGCAGCCACACATGAATGTTTCTCTCCCTCTTTCTTCCCCCTTCCCCCTCTCTAAACATGAAGAAGATCTTTTTTTACAAAAGTAATCCTTCAGCAGAGCCAGGGACAGGGGGCCCGTAGCTGAAACCCGGGCCTTGGGGCCGGACCGTAGAGGGAAGGGGCAGGGCCGCGTCTGCAGAGCCAGCCGCCACCTTGTCACCTGCTGCAGAGCGGACGTGGGGGACCCGCCAGCCATTCAGGCGCTCGGGCAGCGGCTCCTGTCCCCGTCTGTCTGCGCGTTGAGATGTGATTACTTTTTTTTATCACTAAATGAAATGTCTTCTCTTGCTTGTCTCGTTACATCCAATCTCTCTAGATCTTAATAGACTGCAGCTTCTCCCTGTAGCTTGCGCTGCTGACCACGTGTGCGGGGCTCCGGGGCTCCGGGCTCCGGGCTGGGGACAGGGTGCGGGTGTGGGGGGACCAGCGGGGAGAAGCGGGGGGCCGCCGGCTGCAGACTGGAAGGCGCAGAGCCTGGGGCGCGAGGCGGGGTGCGGGGCTCACCCCCTTGCTCGTTCAAGCCCCTTCCCGGTTCTCCGCCGCCCTCACATCCCCCCTCGTGCAGCACACGGGCAGCTGCACCCCCGGCCGGCCACCGGGAAAGCACTGCTCTCCAGGGCAGCGCGAACGCACCCTGGGGTGCGGTATGAACGTCAGGCTCACCTCTCCCGTGTGTGGACTTGCTGGGGTACTTAGGCCGCAGACTGTGATGTTTACGTCTTAATTTCATGGACTCCGAGGCCTTGGCTTTATTTAGACAATTTCCTCAGGCTTTCTTTCCGGGAAAGCTGAGCCCTGTACCCACCCAACCTTTCCGGACCCAGCACCCGGGCACCCGGGCACCCGGGCACCCCGTCCCCAGGCAGCACCAACCATCACCCCTTAGCAGAGACGCAGAAGTTTGGGACAGAGGGGAAGGCTGCTGGCTCCTCCTTCTAGAGAGGCCTCTTCACCCCGTGGAGGTGAAAATAATGCAGATTAACAACAGACTGAAAACAGGAGATTCGAGGTCCCCTGTCCATCCCTGAGCCTCCGCCACCAGGCCGACCCCCAGGACGACCTCCCTGGTCCCAGGGTCACACGCGAGAACGTTAACAGAAGTTTTCCAGGCCCAGAGTCGCCCCTTCCTCCTCCAAGCAGAACAAAAATGACAAACCGCTCCCCCACATGCCCGGGTTTGAGACCCCCTGCTGGAGAAGCCGGGGGGCCACTTTGGCAAGTGCCCCTTCCTCACGCCAGCCACTCGGAAGCTGGAGCCCTTCCCCCTCTGTCCCCTCCTGCTCGCTGAGCGAAAGGCATTGTTCTTGCCGGCCTGCTTGTCAGTGAAAAAGAAAGTGGCATCCAGGTCAACGGCGAGGGCGTACACTCAGGGCAGAAAAAGTTCGAGAATTTCGGGGTGCAAATCCCTGTGACCCGTGTGGACCCCCTTGTCCCCGAGATGACAGCCAACCCCCCACCGGAGCCACAAACGCCACGTCCCGACCACGGAGGACGGAAACAGCGTCACCTCCGGCCCTCCCGTGCGGGTCTGCTGTCTGTCACTAACCCGAGGGTCCGCAGAGCCCAGGTCGGGCCCCCGGCTGCCACGTGGTGCCCACCCCTCCCAGGTCTCGTCACAGACAGGAGGGAGTGCGGGACCGGCCGCACCTGGACGCACCGGCTTGACCTGAGTCAGATGCCGCACCTTGTCCGCCCGTGAGGCCGGGGCACCGAGTCTCTATTCTGGGTGGCCGAGTGCCCAGCCAAAAGTCAGAGGGTACGTGGCGAGGAGAGAAAGATAGGGGGTGACACTTCGTTCGTCAGAAGCTTGGCCCCGTATCCACCAGTTGTGACAAAAGGCCTTGTGTGGACGGTGGGGGGAGGGGTTCTTCCCAACCAGGGGAATCTACGCCCCACAGTTCTGGAGGCGGGAACTGTGAGGTCAGGGTGCCCCCAGGAAGCGGCCCTGCCACGGGGTGGGGTGTCGGCCGGGGGTCAGTTCATTACATGGGGGCTGCCCCACCCCGCAGTGCTGCTTAACGTGTGTTTTAGGGACAAGGAGGAGACACCCCTAAGACAAGCCAGAGGGTCTGGTTCGGGGTCTGGTAAAGGGGCCAGGCTGTCAGGAGGCAGAAGCCCACCCTGCCCCTCCTGCGGCCACCACACCGAGGCTGGGTCCTTCCCAGCTGCCACCCCCAAACGTCCTGCTGGGAGAGGGTGCTTGTCCAAGGGAGGGGATGGTGGCGCTGCGGGGCGGCCACTCCACCTGTAGCGCAGAACACAGCGTCCTGGGTGCGTCCTGTCCCCGCTGGCTCTGGGGCACCGGCTGGGGATTTTCCACTGTCCCCCAATCTGTGTGGGTCGCTCTGGTGTTTCCTCAGGCTCTTGGGGCCCTGGGTTTGGGGACAGCTGCAGGGCGCCAGCACAGCCTGTCACATGCCGTCAGGTGCAGCTGTGAGCGGGACTTGCTGCCGGGGACCTGGGCCCTGGGCTGCAGGGGCCACGCTCCCCTCGGCCCGCCCCCACCCGGGGCGGGGCTGCGGACTGTGACCCCATCGCCCCGCCGGAGGTCCCGGCAGGTCCACCACCGGCAAAGCACAGGCTTGGCTAACGCGGCACCTCCGCTGGGCTTGGACACGGGGTGGGGGGGGAGTGGGGGGAGCTGGTGGGGGGACCGGCCAGGTGCGAACGGGCACAGAGGCCCCGGGCGCGCTAGTCCGGCCCGGACGCTCCCCCAGCAGCCGCCGGCCCGAGAGGAGCCCCACCTGGCTGAGCCCCAGGGGCGCCCCGCGCCCCCATCGTCCTGCCCAGGCCCACGGCGCAGGGAGGGAGAGACCCGAGGCCTCCCGGCGCCCACAGAACCCACTCATGTTTAGGGGGGACGCGAGGGAGGAAGAGAGAGGAGCGCCCATGTGCGGTTGCCTTTCGCGGGCTCCCGCGGCGGACGGGCCGCAGCCGGGGCGGCTGCCCGACCTGGAACCGAACCCGCGACCCGCAGGCGGA
Organism: Noctilio leporinus; assembly: GCA_004026585.1. Lineage (NCBI taxonomy): Eukaryota > Metazoa > Chordata > Mammalia > Chiroptera > Noctilionidae > Noctilio > Noctilio leporinus. The sequence goes on from PVIW01003819.1 coordinate 48,437, forward strand.
GGCCTTTCCCGGGGCCCGCGGGGGCCGATGGCACTCGCGGCGGGAGCCCCGGGCGACGCCCGCTCTGTCCACTAGGGGTCGCGCGGGACCGCGGGGAACCCGGGCTCCGGGACCTCGTCCTGCGGCCCCGCCGGCGGCGCCCACGTCCCGGCACGAGGGCAGCGCCCACCCCCGGCGCAGGGGACCCCGCCTGGAGGACGCGGGCGTGTCCGCTCACCCTAAACCGGCGGCCGCACCTGCGACGCCCCGACGGGCAGGCGGGGCCCAGGCACCTTCCCGGGAGCCTGCGGGTGACGGCAGCGCCCCAAGGTGGGCGGGAGGGGTGCGGCGCCCCCAGTCCAGGGCCGGCTGCTCTGGAGCCCGGGAGGGGTGCTGTCCTGGCCCCGGGCGCCCCTCTGTCCCCTGTCGCGCTGCCGCCTCCCAGCACCCCCGACCCCCGTGTCCCCCAGCTGCCCACTAACGGGAAGGGGTCCATCCTTCAGCGCGTGGCCGCCGCTGTGGCCTGAAGGGTTTGCGGGGGCTGCGGGGCCCAGGCGGCTGCTGCCCCGGGAGGTGAGGGGGACAGCAAGTCCCTGGGGTGTCTGTGGGGCCCCGCGTGGGGCCAGGTCCAGCGCCACGTCCGCCTCTGGGGTGGAGGCCGGCGGGCGGAGGCCGAGTCCAGGTGGAAACCAGCGAGGTGGCGGGTCGCGCCCCCCACCCTCCTCACAAGCCCCCTCGGGAGTCTCTTTCTAGCCTCACCTGCACACGCACACATGTACATGCATGCACACACATGCACACACATGCACACACATGGACACACACCCAGGGGAGCAGAGCCCTCATAGCTGTGTCCACTCGCAAAGAGGAACGAGGACACGTGGGTAGGAAATGTATTCAGAAGGGAAGAGTCAAGTGCACCTCCCTTGGAGGGAGCCTCAGTTTGCCATAAGCTAGAGAACTCGACCAGCACCTTTTGAACCAACACTAAAAAAAAAAACCTGCAAACCCAAAGGTCGCAGGTTCGATTCCCAGCCAGGGCACATGACCAGGTTGCAAGCCAGGTCTCCAGCCAGGTCCCCAGCTGGAGGCAGGTGAAAGGCAACCGCACATGGATGTCTCTCTCCCTCTCTGCCTCTCTCCCTCCCCCTCTCTCTAAAAATAATAAAGATTTTTTTGGAAAACCCGAGTCTTCCCCATATTTAAAATGGGAACCCAAACTCCCTGCAAACTCTCTTCTCCATCTTGTGGATTGTAGTTTTGGAGCCTAGTGAGAACCACAGGAGGGGAGGAGACACCTACTGTCACCATTGTGAAAGCAAGTTTCACCAGAACAGGGGGGTGACCTGTAACTTCTCATCTTGGAACATGTGGGCAACCTCCCATGCTAACAAGGCAGCCGGGACCTGACATCCATCCTGCTAGGTTCACGCTCGGGGCTCTGGAACGGGTCCTCCAGCGTGGAAGGTGCCTGGTTCAGCCGCCCCGTCCAGGGACTGTCTCCCGTCCCAGGAACTGAGCTGCCTGGGAAACATGACTCCAAGCACGTGCCCCGCAGGCCAGCTGCCTACCTGGCAACCAGCTGGTTCATGGCACCTGCAGGAGGGGACAGCCGGCGGCTCAGGGAGGGGTGGTGCCTGTGATGTGTGCAGCCCAGCGCGGGCCCGGGTGTGTGTCTGCCACTGACATTGTCACAGCGATGGGCCCTGGCCACCGGACCTGCTCATGAGAAACGAGGAGGGGCAGGTACATGTCCTGGTGCTGCCCTTGGTCTTTTCTCCTTGCCATGAGCCCTCTTTGTTCCAGGGTTGGTTCCATCCTCAGCCAGCGTATCCCCGAGGTGGCCACCTGCAGATCCTCCCCCACCCACATCCCACCCAAGTAGCCTCTCTGTCAACCCCACCAGAGTCCCAGACGGGGTTTGGTTGGTTCAGCTCAGAGGATGGGCTCCTCCTGCACCCGTCACCGCGCGGCAGGGCGGCCAGGCCTGGGGCGGGACCCAATCAGAGCCGGGAGGGGCGCGTGTGAGCCCCACACCGCTCACCCCGAAGGCACGGGTGGTGGGTTCCAACCGGAGACACCTGGTGAGCAGCAGGCGGGTCGGATGCGGTCGGTCAGGCAGGCCCACAGCCGTCCACTCTTCAGGGGACCAGACAGGCCAGCGTGGTGCCCAGGGGCGGGTCTTGGACAAAGACCGGCTACGGAGTCCTCGCTGCCCTGGGTGCGTCTCTGCCTGGCTCTGCGCACGCTGGCTGTGGGACCCTGGCCGCGTCACTCCCCCTCCGGGAAGTGGGGAGAACCGTGTTGGCCCGCTGCAGGGGTGCCAGCGCCGGGCCTGGCTGACGTGGACGCAGCACTCGGAGCCTGGCTGTGCGCCTCCCTCCCGGTTACCAGGTGCCCCTGCCCAGGAGGAAAACCCGGGTGGGACCCCAGGGGCTAATTCAGGCCTCAGACCCGCCAGGCCCCCAGGAAGGACCCTGGGAGGCCCTGTTCCCGGGCGATGCTCTTAGGAATGATCCAGGTGCCTTGCGGGTAGCCACCCAGAGGGGATGGTGGCCTCAGGCCTGGTTGTTTCTCCTGCCTCATTAGATTTCCTGGTGCAGGGGAAGAGGCTGTTCCTTCGCCTGGGCAGCCTCTCTTCATGCAGGATCGAGTTCCTGAAAGGGGAGGGGGTGGGAGAGGCAGAAATGGGAAGGAGGCTGCGCTAATAGACTTCGGAATAGAACCCTGATGGACTCGAATTGATCCTGCCGCCCGAGAAAACGGAGGGCGGAGGAAATTGGATTTATGTTAACCGTGTCTGCCGCCTGGTAGCGACACCCAGAACGATTAAAGGTGATTTTCTGAGCTGTGTAGGAACCGCGCGTGATGAACTAGCGCCCCGTCAGGCAGTGGGCTTCCTCCCTGCGCAGCACGTGTCAGGCAGCAGCATCGTTAACGCAGCCAGTCCTGGGGGTCCTTGGTGGTGGAGGAGGGTGACTTAGTGAAAACATCGAGACCCAAGGCCCTGGGCACGTTTCCGTGTGCATGGCCACCGGGGGCCTCTGGGCGCCTCGCCTTGCGGCAGGTGGGTGTGGGGTGTCACCTCTCTCAGCTGGCGGCACTTCGGTTTCTTTGTCAGTGGACCCAGGATGCAGCCACGGGGACCCGGAGCTGCCCGTCTCTCAGGACGGAGCCCTGAGGGTCTGATACCCCCGGTCCTTCGCCCCATGAGGCCCGGACAGAGCTGTGCTTTCCCCCCAAAACTGCCACCGAGTTCCTGTCCGCTTTCTTCTCATGGTGTCCAGGGGGCCTGGAAGAGGGATGTTTGACCATCGCCGGGAAGCAGCCCTGGGCCCGCTGCCCCCAGACTAGGGAAAGTCGGAGCCTGTTTGCGTCTGGGGGTTGGACCAGACCGGCTGTGATGGGCTGAGATGGGCTGATCTGTGTGATAAGCACCCCCCTCCCTCATGCCGCCTCCAGTGGGGTCAGCAGGGACTTCTGCTCTCTGTAGCTACTTGGGGGCCAGGACTCAGGGCTGACCATTCCCCCCACCCCCAGTCAAAAAGGCAGGAACCAGGGAACCCCAGCAACTGACCTTGAAAGGCTCAAGTTTCATTGGCCACAACAGGTCATGTGGCCAGGCCCAGTGTAAGGGGAGACGTTGAGTCTCCCCATGTCTGTGAAGGGAAACCGATGATTTGTGGACATCGAATGACCCCCTGGGTCTGCCTTCCAACCAGCTAATGCTCCTCACTCCCCGTCTGGTCTCCACTGGAGGAATGACCCCAAATTCCAGCCACATAAAGCCAGGGGCTCTGAGTGATGCCCGGAGTGTCCTTACCAGGTGCCCACACAGGTACCTCTGCATCTGAAGACTTTTTTCTTTTTTAGATCAAAACATTGACTTTATTTTTTTTGGGGGGGGGGATTTATTCATTATTTCTAGAGAGTGGGAAAGGGAGGGAGGAAGAAAGGGAGAGAAGCATCCATGCGTGGTTGCCTTTCACCTGCCTCCAGCTACAGACCTGACTGGAGACCTGGCTTGCAACCTGGTCATGTGCCCTGGCTGGGAATCGAACCAGCGACCTCTGGGTTCGCAGGCCGGTGCCTTATCCACTGTGCCACCAGCCAGGGCCTAAAGACTTTAGTTTTATGAACTAAAAAGATAAATCCGTTTCTCCCACGTGCTGAGTATTTGAGGTTCATCACAGAACAGACAGGATACTCGTGGCAAACAGAGAAAAAGGGGAGAGGAAAGGAGGGCAGGGAGGGAGGGAGGCAGAAAGCCGTGGCTGCCGGACAGACAGGCTGAGCCCACCGGCTCCCGAGGGCAGCATGTCTCGGACGTCCAGATTTGGACTCCGCCCAGAGCAGCCCGTGTGCCTCTACCTGGCAACTTGTTTCCTGTCGTCGGACTGGCTGGGGTGAAGGGGGTGCTTCTGCCATCTATGGGTCACAGGCTCTGGGGAGTGAGGACCAACGGGGGGGCCCTGGCGCATCTGGAGGTGCCCTCAGGAGGGCGAGGGTGGGGCCCTCGTCACGAGTCTGAGGTCCTGGGGGCCTTGCCTGAGTCCCTACCCCAGCTCACCCTCCCACCCAGGCCCTTTAAGACCAAGGGGGCCAGGAACCAGTTTTGAAGGTTCCAGTCCAGCGGTTGCCCAGGCAACCTGCAAGCTGAGCCAGGCCTGGGTTGGGTTATTTCCCCGGCATCCTGTCCGCCTGCCTCCTCTGGGCTGTGTTGTCAGCGAGAAAAGGGCTCAGGAGTTCACCCCTGCCTGGTCCCGCTTCCTCCTGCACCTTTCGGTTCACGGGATCCCCCATCCGACAAGGGTCGCACCTTGGGGGTGGGGGGCCTCATGGCACCGCTCCCAGGGAAGACGGATCCCAAACGTAGCATGTCCTCCAGGGAAGACGTTTGAGGCCTGAAAAAGCAACCCTGCCCCCGAGTTCTGGTCTCTGAGGACTGTCCTGAGAAGGACGCCCTCCCCCGGGGACCTCACAGCCGCCTCTGGCCGCCCCGAGCCCGGCCTCGGGGCCTGTGCGCCTGCTGGCCCTCCCGCCCGTCCGCTTCTCCCACCTGGGTCTCGCCACTCGGTCTCGGCTCTCATGCCACCTCCTCAGCCTGTCTCCCTCGACCGCCCTGCTGTGGCCGCCCCCAGCCACTCCCCTGCACCTCAGGACACTTGTCACATCCTGAAACTCACCCCCTGACTAGGGCCCAACTCTGTCCCAGACTGGAAGTCCCAGAAGTGGCCGAGTCCCCAGCCAGGATCAGGGAGCCCGTGGGAGTGGGAGCCCGAGGCCAGCAGACCCTCCGCAGGAACCCTCAGCCACGGGGTGAGGAGCCCCCACACCCCGCCGGGGGACAACCATCCAGGCGCAGCCCCGCCGCCCCCACGCTGGCCTCCAGGCCCCGGCTGCCACGGCCCCGCTCCGTCCTGCGCTCGCCAGCTGGCCTGGGACCCTGCACGTCGGGGGTGGGAAGGAGGCCACCTCTCACGGGACGTTTTCTCTGTTTCAGGCACAAGGTCTGGGTGCTTCTAGCCCACGTTCTGGAGGCTCCTGCCTCTTTGGGCTCCAAAGCACCAGTACCGGCTGAAGCAGAGCAGAGGGGAGCTGGGAGATGGGTGCTGGGCCCGCCCACGGGTGGCCAGGGGCCCAAGAGAGCGAGTCCTTTGTTCCGGGGACTTATGGTGGGCGGGACGGGGTGAAGAAGTTGCGTTTTGATGGACGGACCACGGTGGCGCCAGCTTCCCTTGGGAGACGGGACTTCCCAGCCGTAGGCAGGAGTGTGGGTCCGCCGGCCCGAACCCTCGCTTTGCTCCAGACCCTTGTGTTCATTGTGCCGCAGGATGGGGAGCAGGCAGTTAATCAGCGGTTTCCTGGGCTGTTCCTTTGGGCGCCGTGAACCCCTCCTCTTCCCGCTTCCAGGCCTCGGGGTGAAGGCCCAGTCCCAAGGTTTCCCCTCCCAGGAGTGGAGATGACCCTCAGGGACGTTCAAGGGCTCTGGTCCGTCCCGCCCTGCGACAGCCACCTGTGCTGTTCAGAGCTCCTGGGGCCTCGTGGGACCAGGCTCAGGGTGCCGGGGTCACAGGCCGAGAACACGCCTCCCCCGCTTCTCGCCTCCGATGGTGCGGGGCTGCCTTTGTTTCCCTTCTGCTGCTCATAGCAAGTCCCGTCCTGGGCCCGAAGGACCCAGAGGTGCGCTGGCACCCCCTGCGTGCGCTGGACCAGGTTCAGGAATGTCCCTGGGCTGCGGCAGTGACCACCAGGTGGCAGTGTGGGAACATCCCACCTGCATGGCCCGGCCCGCTGGCGAGGGACTGGGCGGGTCTGGGGAAGTTCCTCTCCCCTCTGCTTCCTGGGCAGGTCTTCAGGCTTTAACAGACCTTCCTCCACACTAGGCCTCAGGCAGCCTAGGGTATGACCTGCTGAAGTACCTGTGTTCCTGAGCCTTTACCCACACGCCTGAGTACACCTGCTACTCTCCCTTGCAGCCTCCCCGTCCACATGGATGTGGGTTCCACGGCTGCGTCTCCGTGTGACCTTGAACAAGTCACCTAACCGCTTGGTGCCTCAGTTTCCTAATCTGTATAGTGGGGTGAGAACCGCTCCTCCCTCCTAGAGCTGCCGAGAGGGTGACACGAGACCGTGTGTGGGACCTGAGGACCTGCGAGTGCAGGTGGTCCAAGGGCAGCCCCTGCGGTCAGGGTTCTGCCCCCACACCCGCAGCTTTCGGCCGCCACCCAGGGTGCACAGCCGCGCCAACGCCCTGAGGGGGTGGGGACCCGAGAGGCACAACCCCGTCTCCTGTCTTCCGGAAGCCGAAAGCCTAGTCCGGGGCGCAGACCCTGTTTGTGGAAACATCTTGCGGACACGTGTCCGTGGGTGGGATGTGGCCGGGGAGGCCCAGGCGGCCGCTGGACCGGCGTCGGCTCTGACTGCTTGCTGGACTGGTTTGCCATCTCACCCCAGGCTGCTCGTGCAGAACAGCAACCTGTCTGCTATTCCTGAATAAACCCCTTTTACGGTAAGATGCCTGGTCAATAGCAGATTGTATCAAAAAGAGCCAACCCGATGTTTCCAGCTCCGCGTGCTGGTCCCGAGCCTTGCCACACCCCCCGCCACCAAGAAGTGGGGCCCAATCCCCCCCCTGTGAACCCTGTCGGGCAGGCTCGGTGGCCGAAAGGTGGCCCGACGGGATGGGACACACCTGCTGAGGCCTGGAGGCCGTGGCCAGAGCGCCCACCTGGCTCGCCCTCCGCCCAACACAGGTGCACCTGGACCGGCCGCCGCGCTGGACGGAAGCACGGGCCACGTGCACAGGCCTGCGTCTGGCTGAGGTCTCGGCTGGCCCACCAGACCTGGGAGGTGACCGCAGCCCCCGCACCTGCCACGGGGGGCAGAGCCCAGCTGTCCCCACCAAGCTCTGCCGGACACAGATTCAGGGCCCAGCTGACGAAAGCTCCTCGTTCTGAGCCACGTCGCACGCGTCTCTTACGCAGCAGCCGGTCGCTGAAACGTGTCTGCGGAGCCAAAGGCCTTGAACCGCCACTGAGCTGCTCCGTGCAGGCTTCCGTGTCTGTCGTGACAGGTAAGGAGGTGCCACTCACGGGGCTGTTGCGAGGACTGAGGAGAACAGTGTCCCCTGAACGCGCAAGTGCCCTGGAATCTCACGATGTGACGTTACGTGGAAACAGAGTCTTTCTGGACGAGGTCACGAGGTCGCCCCGTGTGAGGCCGGGCCCTGAATCCACGCCTGGTGTCACGACAAGGAGCCGGGGGCACAGAGTAGGTCATCGGAAGGCAGAGGCCGAGGTCGGACGCTGCTCCAGGGACCAGCACCGCGGACCCTGCAACCAGGGGGGACCCGGCCCCGCAGCTGCGGCTGGACTGCGGGAGAACACGCGGTTTCTCCGCGCACGGCGGGCGGGGACGTGTCACAGAGCCGGGTCACTCTTCCTTGTGTGAAGGACCAGCGCTGGCTCCCAGGGGAGACATTCACCTTAACACGGTAATGAAACCGCGCTTCCTGCAGGCCCGTGGCTCCGCCCGGGGCTCCAGGGATGGAGTCTCGCAGGGAGCGCAATCCTCCTTGGTGTGGGTGGTGTTGCTGACCTCAGGGGGTCCCCCCCTGGGGGGCTTTACCCAAGAGGGAGACGTGGTCGTCGTTGGGGGGAGAGAGAGAGTCATTTACGAGCAGCAGGTAACGGAGACGGGATTGATTCCAAAGCTCCGTCCCACGGAAAGGGGCGCGTAGCTCCACATCCCTTGACTTCCTGCCGCTTCTTCCTGCTCACAGCTTCCTCTGCAGAGCACTGAGCCACATTTTAACATTTAGCAACAAGACGTTAGGCATGGCACTCGGAACGGCCCAGACACAGAGGCCCTTCTCCTCCCTGATGATGGGGCTGTTCCTGCGGGTTGTGAGTGGTGGGTACCAAGGGGGACGCTGAGGCTCCACCAGCCCGGGGGCCTGCACAGCCCGGCGGCTGGTCCCCGCCTGGTCCACCACGGAGCCCAGGCCCCCTCCACCCCGCCAGGCAGCATGGCTGCTCCAGGGTCCCCATCCCACCTCGGCCTGGTGGTGCCCGGGCCCTGCTTCCTGAGGTCCTGGAGGGCCTCACATTTGCAGTCCTGTAGCCACCACCTTCCTTCTCAGACCCTGGGGCACAGCTGCCAGGGTCGTGCAGAAGGGCCGGCCCCGGGCGGGGCTGCAGCTGTTCAGGACCTTTCCCTCCAGGGTGGGCGCTGAGCCTCCCTGCCCCCTGCCCTGGGGTTGCGCCAGGGGCAGTTAACCATGATGAACCCCTGCCTCCCGACCCGGCTGTTCCGCCGCAGGGAGACAAAGGTGCCTGTTTGGGTCCGTGCAGACAGAAGCTCCATGGACGCGCAGGAGGGCCCGGCGCACGGGCCTGTGCAAGGAGAGGCGTGTGTGTCTGCTTGTGCACATGGGGTACACGTGTCTGTGGGTTCACACATGTGTGTTCTGCTTCCAGACACAGAGGCTCACGCATGTACATTCCCTCCTACTTGTGCACAGGAGCTGGAGTTAAATCTCAATGTGAATCTGGGCCCCAGCTGTATGTGCACAAGCGTGGGCGTGTCTGCATGCGGGCAGACAGGTACGTGGGGGGCACTTAAGTACATGAGTGTGTACATGTGTAGACATGGGGTGTTTTAGTGTGTGCATGCTTGCCAGCGTACACACGTGTGGAGCGTGTGGCATGTAGTGTGTGTGGTGTGCACCTGCTAGACTGACCCTTCCGGAAGATGAGGACGGAAGGCCACGCAAACCTCTGCTGGGTGGGGGTGAGGCCTGGCCGCGAGGTGAGGCTGCGGCTAGCAGACCCCTGTGTGCGGTGGACCCCCGGAAAGGCGGCCAGGACACTGCTGCCCAGCACTCTCGCCCCTCTCAAAGTGACTGCTGTCTTCCCTTCAAGGTGGGGTCTACCTCCCCACCCTCCCCAACCAGGACCTGCCTGTGTCCAGCCTTGACCTTTAGGACCGCGGGTGACAGCGGGGCGGGCAGCCAGCCGAGGCCCCGGCCCCCAGGAGCGGTGTGTTCGCAGGTTCTGTGACTGCTCCACCCCCCACACAGCAGAATGCGGACACAGAGCGTCACATACTCCTCTCAGGACTTGTTACAGGGTGCAGTGCCCCCAACGCAATGTGCCCTGACCTTAACCCGGGCGCCGTGGACGCAGCCTTATTGGGAAACAGCCTTTGCCAATGTCACGGAGTTAAAATCTCACTTCCACAGGAGTCCCTGGAACCTATGAATGTATTAGGTCACATGGCAGGGGGATTAAGGTTGCAGATGGAATTAAAATTGCTAATCATCTGACCTTAAAATAAGATTACCGTGGATTATCCAGCGGCCCATGTCCTCCCCAGGGTCCTTAAGGGGGAAGGGGATGCGGGTCAGACAGATGGAGCGTGAGAAAGCTGTCACCCCGCCCTGTGTGAGAACCAGATACGTCTCCAGTCACGTTTTCAAATGTTCACGATCCGTGAGCGACTCCAAACCCAGCAACCCCAGGTACCTGCTTATTCCTTAAACCGGTGCTGCCTCTGCAAGCCGCACCCAGCGTTCCTCAGGAGCAGGTCTTTTAGGAAAGCCCCCAAATCGTTAGCGGGAGGCCGTCAGGACAGGCCCTCAGCCCAGGACCGAATGAAACAGGAAATGCCAAGTGTCTTGGACGGCACTGTGTCGGGGCAGCTCAGACAGATGCTGGGCACAGGGATGTCCTCCTCCGGGGTCCCAGCTCTCAGTTATCGGGTGGCCTTTCCCATAGCATGTGTCCCCCGGGAACCTTTGTGTGCATTTCGTCATCCCGAGAGATGAGAGGGGAAGGTGGCACAGAGAGGTAGTGGGGACCGGGAGGGCGACAGAGGCCGAGACACGGGAGCAGCCGCAGGCCAGGGCGCCCAGGAGGGGAGCCTGGCACGAGCTGCAGGGCACACGGGTAGGCTGCCCCTGCCTGTCCCAGCTGCCCGTTGACTATCCGGACAACAGCTGGCGGGAACTGGATAGGGGGCAGAAGGACCGATAGGACCTGCGTGGTGGGGATGCGGTTCACACTGGAACATTCTTCCAGCTTCTCCATACGTTTGAAAAGTTTTATTATGAAGTATTGGCCAAGACTGAAGGAAATAACAGAAAAATAAAAATCTCTTTCCGGACTCTATTTATTAAAATCTGAACAAGTGAGGAAAGCTCCCAGTTTGACCAGCAGCTAAGCTCAGCCTGTCTCAGCAGAGGGGGCAGCACAAACCAGGCCGCAGGGACCTGCTGCCTATGCCCAAGGTTCCCTCTTCCTCCCCTAGGGGTCTAGGGCCCCAACACTGCCCACCCCAACCTCCTGCTCCCAGACCTCAGGATGCCGAGGCTGATGAGCTCCAAGGGGTCTGCACTCCAGTGCTGCCAGATCTCCATCATGACACCCCACAGGGCTCCCAAGCCTCCCTGTCCTTGCGACACCTTAGCAAGGGGACATACATTTCCCTCCACTGGGGCCTTCTGGACCTTCTCAGGAACAGAGGTCAGGGTCACTTCCTTCCCCTTAATGTCTGCCCCTCTGAAATTCTCGAGACTGGAAGCTGCTGTGTGTCAGGCCCACCGTCAGCTGCTGGATGGATGATAGATGGCGGATGGAGGGTGGATGATGGATAATGGTTGGATGGATGGATGGATGGTGAATGGATGGTGGAGGGATGATGGGTGATGTTGGACGGATGGTGGACAGTGGCTGGACAGATGAGTGAAGGGCTACATTGGCTACTGCCCAGCCTGTACCTGGAACAACCATTTTCAGCTTGAATCTCTAAAGATCAGCCTAAGTCATCGTTGGGGAGATTCTGTGGAAATACCTGAAGTGAAGCCTAAAGAGTAACCTGAGCAGGTAACAAAATCCAGGTGCCACAAATACCTGTGGGGATAGGCAGGTGACAAGTGATTGAAGCCCACGGGTGGAAGGCGGCAGGGAGCGCTGGTGACTGAGGCAGCAGGAGCAGCGTCATCTCCCTGAAGCAATTCAAAGGCCTTGACTTGTGACCATCCACCCGCCACACCGGTGAGCCCACAGCAGAGTTCGGATCAGGTTTGGGATCTTTGAAATGGAGACCGTAAGCAGCGACGGTGTCACTTCGCCCACAGAGGGCCCGGCGCAGGGTGCTCGGTGGTAACACTGACCCACGTTAACCTGAGACATGAGATCTCGTGTGACCTGGGAGGGACCAGCAAACAGCTTCTTAGTGAGTCCTGAGAGCCACTAAGTTGGAACACCCACTGTGCTGCGTGGCGTCCTGCCTACCCTGTGGCAGATACCCCGGTCTTTTCCTGCCCCTCCTGTGTTTTGGGGAGCCCTGTGGCTGCTGTGCCATGCGTCACTGCAGAGCCAAGGCACAAGCTGGACATCCCCTCTTACACGCTGGGTGTTATGTCCAGGAAGACCCTCCACTGCCTGGATCCCTAAACGACCCGCCCACCCTCATGCTGTGGGGGAGTGACATGCTGAAGGGACACCACGGGGCCTCCTGAGCCTGGTGCCGTCTGTGTCCACGGCGCAGGATGGGTCCTCCTGGAGGGGATGAGGCAGTGAGTCGGGGAGCCACCTTTCAAGCGCTGAGGGGCCCTCACGTGGTCACCCAGCCGGCAGGTTCCCATCGCCAGCTCTGGTCTCACGCTGTCCCTTAGCCAGGGCAGACGCCAAGCCCCAAAGGCCCGCGGCCCCCTCAGGTGAGAAGAGGGCAAACGCGGCAGCTAGTCGTCAAAGGAGCACCTCCGCCCCGCCGGAGGACAGCGGGGAGCCCAGGGCCAGGGCGCTCAGGTCTGCCTCCTGAAAACCGGGTTCACCCACCAGTCCAGAGCCCTGGCGGGGGGTTCAGCCCTTGTTTTACGAAGTCCGGGAAAACAGCGCTGCTGCAGGAGACGGTGCTGGTCCCCAGCGCTGGCCAGATGAGCCGGAAATTGATCAGCGTGGACACCGCACCGGGGGCTCCGGGGGAAAGGAGGAGGGAGAGCCCGTGGGGCACCTGCCTGGGACATCCTCCCCCAGAAACACCTCCAGGCGCCTGCGAGACCAGAAAAAGACTGGGTGTTTCTACCCCGTTTCCTACACCCGAACTGGGACCTTCTCAAGCATTGTTCCAGTAGGAGGACAGGACCCTGGGGCTGACCCGAGACCCCCCCGCCCCCAGCAGGTGTGGAGCCTAGAGGCAGCTGCAGGAATGGGCCCGAGGGCCTGTATCCAAATGAAATGCTGAAATACTGTCCCTGGGACCCCCTACGGTCCCTGGACCCCCCAACACACGCATCTCCTGGCCTTCGTCCTCGGGGAGGACTGGGCTACAGGGATGCAGGAAAACTGTTCAGGTTTCCTTCGCTGTTTTCCCGGGAGCCTTAAAATCAACAGGGATGATGCTCAGGGAGTCAGTTTTCCTAACAAATCCAGAATAAGAAGGGTGGGGACCCCGCCCCCGCCCCCAGGGAGGCCGGGAGAGGGTGGCTGCAGGGTGGAGCAGAGCCAGATCAGCGGGGCCAGTAAGTGGGGGCCCGGCGCCCCAGCCGAGTCGGGAGGTTTGTCAAGCCGCCTTCCCAGCTGCGCCGGGGGCAGCCCTGCTGCGGGCCACACGCTGCTGCTCCGCCAGGCCCGCCAAGGCGCAGGGGGATGGGGACCCAAAGCCCGGGGGGGCCCCCCACTGTGGCCCATCAACCGGGGAGACACCTCCCGGAACTTCGCTGTCCACACGGTTCGTTGCCTGTGTGTGGCCGCGCTTCCTGTAGGAAACAGGGATCTTCTCTCAAAATCGCCCCCAGCCGAGGACGTTGACGGTTTCAGAGGGAGCGTTACAGGGGAGAGGAGGACAGACGTCGTGCGAGACAAGATGGGCGCACCCTGCCCAGGATGGAACCCCGCGTGCGCGTCGGGCGGCCCCTGAAGCCGCCTGGTGCACAGGACGACGCCGACCCCGCGCCCCGGTCCGGGCAGCCCCTCTGCACCTCCCCTGGGGTCTCGGCTCCAGATCTCCCCTCTGGGGGTCCCGGGGCCCCCCGCGCCCGAAAGGGCCGCCTGCGCTGGCAAGCACCTGCCCCACGGCCTGGACCCGGCCGGTGAAAAGGGGGGGGAGGGCGCGGCCCCGACGGAGCCGCCAGCCGCGTCGCTAGCCGGGCCCGCCGTCAGCTCCGGCTCCCGCCGCGGCGCTGGCCTTCGGGGCGCCGCACGTTCCCGCCCACCGGCCGCCACGGCCACGCCGCCCTCAGCTCTCCAGCAGCCCCGGGGGCCCTGGTCCTGCCCCGCCGGAGGGGAGCGGCCCCTGCACCCCAAACTGCCGTGCCAGCCCGGGCGTCGCCCGGGGGGATCCCACCCGGAGCGGCGGGCGGGTCCGCGTGCAAGGAGCTTGCTGGGGTCGCGCAGAGGCGACGCACGGTCTGCGGGACTCGCCACCCGAGGCCGGGGCGCCGGAGCTGCCTGCGGGGGCAGGGGCGCTGCAGGCGGCCGGGCGGCGGCGCGGGGGCTGGAGCGAGAACCCCTCCCGCGGCCTCCACCGCCCCGCGCGGGGCCACCGCAGGCCGGGCGCACCGCCCCACCGCGACCCCACCGCAGCGCGACAGCGAGCGCGCCTCTCCGCGCACGTGCCAGGGTCGGCGGCGAGGCCGCCCCTCCTCCGGTCACGTGCTCTTACGTAAACACTCTTCCGGAACGAGACCCCTCTACCCAGCCCCCCACAGGAGCCGGCGTTTCCGCCCCCGGACACCCCCCACCCCAGCGGAGGGGCGGGACCAACGCCCACAGGGAGGCGGGGCTTGTCGGAGGGGCGGGGCTTGGCTGAGCGGGAGCGAGCGGGCGGGGGCCTGAAGGGGTGGGGCCTCTTCCACCGAAGGCGGGGCGGCCGGCGGCGCATGGGCGGGGCCTGGGCGTGGCGAGGCCGACGGCGCGGCGCGCGGCCTGGGCGTGGCCCGGCGGGGGCGTGGCCCGGCGGGGCGGGGCTCGCGCGGGACCCGGGGGAGCGCGGACTTCCTCTGGCGCTGGCTGCCGGGCGGAAGTACGTCAGTTGTTATCTGCTCGGTCCCCGCCGCTGCCGTCGCCGCCTCACGAGCCCGGCGCCTCAGCCCCGTCCGCGCCCCGACCGCCCGCCGGGCCCGCCGCCCGCCTCCCGCCGCGCATGGGACGCGTCCCGGGGGAGGCGGCCTAGAAGCCGCGAGCGCCGGCCGCCCCACCGATGCGCGCGGCCGCCCGCGCCCGGGCCCCCAGGCCGCGCCGGGCCCGGGGCTGAGGCTTCCCGGCGCGGTATGCCCGGCCGGGCCCGCCGCCCGCCGCCGCCCAGGGCCCGAGCCCGCGCGGCCCCCACCGAGCCCGGCGGCCACGCGTAGCGCTGCGGCAGCGGGAACCCGACGGCGCGGCCGCAAGGTCACCGCGCGCCATGGAGGCCAAGGTCCGCCAGAGCCGGCGCTCGCGCGCGCAGCGGGACCGCGGCCGACGCCGCGAGGCGGCCCGCGACGCCTGCGACCCGAGCGCCTCGTCGGGCGAGGAGCCGGAGCCCGGGCCGGGCAAGGAGAACGCCGGCCTGCCCCGCGCGCCCCCGCCCCGCGCCGCCGCCCCCGCCGCGCGCCCCCCGCGCCGCCGCCGCCGCGAGTCGAGCTCGCAGGAGGAGGAGGTGGTGGACGGCTTCGCCATCGCCAGCTTCAGCTCGCTGGAGGCCCTGGAGGTAGGTCGGCGGCCCGCGCGGGACCCTCGCCGGGGGCTCTGGACGCGGGGCCGCGGCGGCGCTCGGCGCGCGAGGGGGGCGGTGTTTCGAGGTCCCTCCCGTCCCGCCAGGCTCGGTGCTGAGCGCTGCGGCGGCCCCGCCGGGAGCGGAGCGACAGGCGGTGCTGGTCGCGGGCAGCCGCCCCGCGTGCCCGAGTGCGGCGGGTGCGGGGCGCTGCCGACCCTGCCCCTGGCCGGGGGGAGTGCCAGCCGGGCCCGGGCCCCTCGGCGGCGCCCGCCCCTCCTGGCGTGGGGGCGCGTGGCTGCGGTGCGCGGACCCCGCCTGACGTCTGGGGCGCCGGGCGTGCCCGCGGGTCTCCCCGGAATCCGCGCCGGGGGGCGCTGCCCTGGAGGGGTGTCCCCTGCGCGTCCGCGGGCCGGGGTTCCTGGGCCCCCCACCAAGACGGCTGCCGCAGCCCCTGCGGAGAAGCGGGGTCCCCGGCCGAGTTTTGCTCGTGCACCGGGCAGGCCCTTCCCTGCGGCCCTGCGGGGGTGAGGGGGCCGCACCGCCACCCCCTCCAGCTTCTGCGGCTGCTGCTCCCGGGCAGCAGCTTCGGCCTCCAGCAAACGACGAGGACGGGCTGTCGCCCTCAGCGGCACCGGCCTCCTCCGCACGGTCGCGGGGCAGCACGTGGACCGGTGAGCGGAGCGCAGTTGGAGGGGCCTGAGGTCCGCCCCCAGCGCTGCACAGGGCCAGGCCGGCCCTTCCGTGCGACCCGGCCTTGGGCTCCACAGGGCCTGGCGGGGCCTCGTGACACAGGCCTGCTGTGCGAGGTGCTGCTGTCCAGGCCGGGTTGGCGTCTTCCTGTGCCTTCCAGCCCGGGGGGCTTCTTCGCCAGCCAGGGTTTCTAGGGGGCTCGCACGGGGCTTCCCGTCTTGCTAAGGTGCGGTGGTTGCACGCAGATGCCATAGCGATAGTCTCGGGCTGTGAGCGTGATGCCCGCTGGTGCTGTTCTTGTCCCTTGCCCTGATGGGTACACTGAGCCCATACTCGGCAGCCTGAGCAGGTGCCCTATCCTGCTGCCCCTCCGTGTCCTGGGCGGACCTCTCTGCCCTCCCTCTCCTGCCCAAGACAGGTCCCTGACCACATAGCCGTGTGCATCTGAGTCCATGCTCCTGGGGTGGCCGAGAGGGTCCCATCCCAGCCCCTGTCACCGCAGGCTTGCGGACCGTCCACCGGGTGGCCGTGAGTTGCTGGCTGAGGGCCCCAGGCCTGGTTTGGCCCAGGGTGTGTCTGCTGGGCTGGGAATGTGGGGAGCTGGGCGTCGGCCCTGCCCTCTGGTGTGCGGACACTCGTGCACACTGACAGCCTGCCTGTGGGGCCATGTGCCCCGTCCTCTCCTTTGATGAGGGGGGTGGAGAGGCCGCTGCACTGTAGCATCTCCCCCAGGCTGCCTCCTGCCCTTCAGGTGGGGAAGTTGAGGATCAGAGAGGGCAGGCGCTTCGCTGTTTCAGGATCAGGGTGCAGCACCAGCCCTGGGACCCTCAGGATGGTGTTGGGCTGCTCTCCCAGCCCCTGAGGTTCCGGCAGCTGTGAGGACAACTCCTCCAAGGAGCACCCTGCCAGTGGGAGGCAGCAGAGTCCTGTGTGGCCAGTGTTCCCTGTGGGTGTCCCGCCATTCCCTCTGGGGCAGTCGCAGTTCTGCTGACAGGTGGGAGTATGGGCTGGGTCCCTGCACTGTCACCATCTCTGCATGTGGGTCAGCGGTCCCGGCAGAGCATTCTGGGAGCAGCGTGACGATGATGATGGCCATGAGGACACTCCTCAAACTGCCACTCTGGGTGAGGAAGCAGGACTCAGGGTGGGAGTCCAAGTCCAGGACCCACCCCTGCAGCCCAGGCCTCGGGACCATGCACTCTTCCTGACTCTTCTTGGGGTCAGTCTGAGCTGCGCCTCGTGGAGGGTCCTGCGTGCAGTCTGTCCATGCGCCCTGGGCCTGCTGCCTGACCTCTTCGGAAGGGCTGCCCCGAGCCGTGGTTGCCTAGGGCTGTTTGCAGAGCCTGTGGCTGCACAAGTTGGAAGTCTGCTGCGTCTCCTCCAGTCCAGTCACCACACCTCCGTTGTGGGTGGTGGGACCACGGGGGGAGTGCTCACGTGGAGTGGCACCACGTGGCTGTGGTGGCCCTGTGTCCGCTGGCTGGCTGCCTCCTTGTCCACCGCTGGGCTCTGGTGTCCTGAGCCCCATGCAGTGGGCAGGGACTGTCTTCCAGGCTCTGTCACCCCAGCCCACACCTCTGCTTAGCCAGGGCTGCCTGTCGTGCTATGGCCTCCGGGCCCCAGTCCCGTCTGCCCCGGCACCTGACGGCAGGGAGTGTGGCAGAGCCACCTGTCTTCTCTGCTTCCTTCTCTCCGGGGGATGCTGCTGTGGGGCCAGTGTTGTGACCCTGCTCCAGGTTTCTGGGTGGAGATGCTGGTCCACAGCCTACGTACCTGTGTGCTGGTGTGTCCATGTTTTAGGTGCACATACGTGTGTCCATGTGTACATGTGTGCGGCGGGGCCCTGCCCGGGCATGTGTGTAGGCCCAGTTGGGATCTTTGTGGGTTCCAGCACCCCTCCCCCAGTTTCTGCCTCCACGTGTCCCCTTCTGCGCTCCTAGGCCACACTCAGCAGAGCCCCTTTCTGGAGCTCCCAGGAGGGCCCTGCCTCCCCAGTCCGTGCGGTGGGCCAGCTGCCGCAGAGCGGGGTGGTCACTCCTGCTGCCCCACCTCAGTGGGCCGCAGGCGCTCCGGAGCTCACGGAGCTGCCTCGCACTAGCCCACCCCTTCCTTTCCTGACGTGGCCCCGGCAGCTCCTGCCACACCTGTGCTTCAGAGATGCTGGGACGGCACCCCCAGCCCTGCCCTTGCCCTGCCTCCGCTTAGGGGGTTCTTCCCCACGCGTCGGGGACATGCCTGTCTCCCACTAGCAGGGGCCAGGCTCAGGCCCTCCCTTGCATGCAGCTCCTGGCCCCTGGTCTGGGCCCTGCTGGCCCCTCCCAGGATCCCTTGTCCTTTGTCCGCCTTGAGGTCTTGGGTGGTATCACCTGGGAACCTCCTCTCCCCACCCAGAACCTGCTCATGCTCATTTTCTGATAGAAACTCCTAGACCAGGGGCATCCATGTGCCATTTTCGGGGTGTTGGTAAGTGGGAGGCAGTCACCCTTCTGGGCGGCGGTGCCAGATCCAATCCCGCTGGGGGTCTGGGGGTCTCGCTGACCCCTCCTACCTGGGCTCCCTCCGTTCCCTGTTTGGTTGCTGTCCCCCACCCCCAGACCTGGGTCATTTGGGAGATTCTTTGATCCCGTGGCCACCGAGCATCTGCTGGGAGCTTTGGTGGTGTCTGCCTACCTCCCCCCGTGTCCAGTGGCCTCGTGCAGGTGCCTGTCCTCTGGTGAGCCTCCCCCACTCCCTCTGGCTGGCTGTCCTGGCTCCCAGAACCAGCGCCCCAGCCGTGTGGCTGTCTCGCTTCAGGCTGCCGGGCTGGCGCTGAGCTGGGATTCAGGCACCACGTTTCTAAGTGAAGTTTGTCAGCGGCTGTCGTGGGGGCTGGTTGTGCTGCATGTCTGCCTGTGCCCGGGGACACCAGGGACGGGTAGCTCTCAGCTCCGCTGTGGGTGGGAAAGAGCTGTCAGGCCTGCATCCAGCCCCACTTGCTGGTGCCAGTTAAGAGACCCCTGTCAGCTCCATCGGGGAAGGGGACCACCCCTGGGAGTGGGGCCGGGGGAGCAGGTGGTGACCAAGGAAACCGCTGGACCAATGGAGTAGCTGGCGCAGTGACCCTGGTGCTGCCTCCCTGCCGGGGCCACGCCCCTGGCTCCAGGGCTTGCTGGGGACCCTCGCGTCTGCCCTGGGGCATGGGGCCGGCC